>BMAO01022770.1:0-144609 GCA_019973975.1 Trichonephila clavata
CCTATAAGTATAAAAAATTCGAAGCCAAAGGATGGAAGTATAAACTAAACTTAAATCTAATACTATAAACTAAAATTACATGTATTTGGTCCCTTTTCTTAAACTAAAATAGTAGAAAATATATTTAAATTCTTTTTAGTACTTTAAATATTTTTAAGAATATAAAATAATAATGTTTACAAATTTGAACGTTAGCGCGCAATCACAAGTGTCATACCATTAGCTGTTATTTGTTTACATGATAACACGTTGTTAATCACGTGATGATGGCCACGATCGCAGCGCCCTCTAGTGATGAATCGACCCCATTGAAAGAATATTGCATCAACAATAAAAAAGAGATAACTTTTGTATTGGGGGCTCAATATTTTCCAAAGCAAAATCCTATTTTTTCCCCAATGGTCGATTGCCAAGGCATAAATTTGAGAGAAACCGGTTTGTAGTCAGTGACGTAACATGCACCCCCGCATCGCGAAGGGCAGGGATTCTAGCGGAAACAAAGCTTGACTGACGCCAAATACAAATTTGGGTTGAGGAAGTCTTTAGAAACCGGGATTTTAAGACACTTCAAAAGTGTCAACCAATGTGAATATGATTCAAATGTGACTATCGTCTATTGCAGCTTCTTATTTCTGACTGCGTCACAGAGTTAGAAATAAATGGTGGTGTGCTTTCTTCCGCAATGTAGTATAGTCCGAAATATAATTCGGCTTTTTTAAAAGAATGCATAGTAAATTATAGTTTAAAAAACTAAAACACACACTTTTATGAAACACATTCTGCATGGTTACTAAACCATTTTCTCGCCAATATCAGCTCTTACTTCGAATCTAATAGAAAACATTTCATTTTCTCCTTAGTCGCCATGCATGTGTCTTCGTTTAATTGAAAGAATATTGCATCAACAATAAAAAAGAGATAACTCTTTAGTATTGGGGGCCCAATATTTTCCAATGAAAAATCTTATTTTTTATTGAGCCCCCAATACAAAAGAGTTATCCTAAGTTGATATATACACACAAAGTTATTTTTTAATCTGATCTCTTGAGATAAAAAAAAATTGCGATGTTTATTCGAGAAATCGTAGAAACTGCTCTAGTAATATTTTCAGCAGACATTACTGTTAAAAAAAAGCCAAATATTCAGGAATACATTGTATTACTACGCGGCGTTTTCCCGTGAGGAGAATCATGTCGCATATGGTTATTACAAACCGGTTCCTCTCAAGTATGTGTCTTGGCAGTAGACCTTTGGCTAGAAAAGAAGAATTGGTGGTCGAAAATCCCAGCTCTCGATTTAAAAGATTTCCCAGAAATTCCTTTTGTTGTACAAAATTACTTTTTTAGACACTGGGAATTGCTTTTCAGGTGTCCCTCAGGCTTCTGTATTAAGTCCATATTTGTACAACTTATACACACACGATTTTCCCGATCACCCCACCGTGAGTACATGCTAATTCGCAGACGACTCTGCGGCATTGATCCAGGGCGTAAAACTCAGTTATACAATTAAAAATATGCAACACTACCTCGACATACTCGAGAATTGGCTTACAGACTGGAGGATAGCTATAAATGGTGATAAATCACAGGCTATTGTATTCAGGAAATGGGGTGTTATCGCCCCACAGACTGAACTCACACTCTTCGAAAACAACATACAATGGGTCTCGGTTGTGCGTTACCTGGGTCTATACTTAGATAATCGATTAACATACAAACCACATATAGATTATCTATCCGAAAAATTCTGGGGAAGAATTGCTCTGGCCATATCCCTTATTGGGAGAAGGTCACCACTCTCCCTAGAAAATAAAGTCATCCTTTACAAGCGTATTTTGCGCCCAGTAATAACATACGCTTGCCCCATCTGGGCGCGGCGGCACCGACCCATACTAAACGGATCCAAATCATCCAAAATAAAATTCTCAGAATTATTACTAACGCACCTTGGTACTTTAGGAATAGAGTCATACACAACGACTTACATATGGAGCCGATTGATAATTACATCACTAAGCTATCTAGAAATGTCTTTAGAAGTATTGAACATCATGACAACCCACTTATTAAAGCACAAATATTGTTCACTTATCCTCATACTAAAGTTAACTTTGCATACAAATCTTCTAAGTGGGAACTCCCATTAAAACCGCCATAACTCTACAAAAAACACGTAAGTTACACATTGAACTACAACACAGGCTTCCGCTACTCTCTTTTAAAACTGGGTCAGATGAAAAATGCTGACGTCATTCACCATTCCCCTCCCTGCGGCTGCAGGAGAGATCGGCGTTTTTCGTCTCTTCGATGTTTCTTCCTCCACCCTCTGCCCCCTCCACGTATTGACCCGAAAGGGTTTCTCCGGACGGCTTTACCTCTCTCAATTTGCCTCCCTTTGGGAGGCGTTTCTCTACTAATGGTCTTTCTTTTTCACCCTATCTTCAGGGATACTGGGCATAAGCAATTATTGCTGGCGCCCGAACCATCTAATTTTCGTTTCGTTTCTTTTGTTGTACAAAATATTATAAAATTATTTAGATTTCAGATAACTAAAAAAAAAATTAAAGTTGTGGATTGTTTTATTGATAAAAATTAAATGCTTCTGTAGCGACAGTGAGTGAAACATATTTGTACATTTGTACTCCAAATGTAGAGGAAAAGAAGTGTCCGAAGTTTTTAGAATGGAAGGATATAGCCATTTGTACTACTCTCTTTTACTCTTCAATGAATTGCTATGGCGAAAAAAAATGCTATAATGCCAAAACAGACAACCCTGACTGATGCTGTCATTACACACTCACCAATGAGGGACAATCTTTTCTCCTCTGAAGTGTAGAAGACAAATGTGTGAGGTGAGAGCAACTTGATTCATTATCCTTTCTTTAATGTCACGCAAACAAACTGGATTGCATTCTCAAAAAAATTATAATTGTTGTGATTCGTAAATTAATTCCTAATGAGATGATAACACTAGTTTTGAAAATATGGAAATAAATTGATGGTTAAAAATTTAAATATATTTTTCTTTTAATTCACATGTATATTTTTCTAACACTGGATGCTATTTTTTTATTTAATAAAATTTGTTGATAAATGGCAACAATGCAATATCGCTAAGTTAAGAGATTTGCTGTTTTGATTGTTAGCTGTGCATTTGATTCCCGATGTTAATCGGCATAAACTGTTGAAAAATATATTGTTTAAAATAAATTACTGAAAATGCCTTTACCTGTTCCGGCTTCACTTGGAATTTTCCAGGTATTGTTGTCTTACAATTCAATTTTTTAACGAAAATGAATTGAAAGGTGTTTGACAATTACGTATTAAAAATTTAGCAATTCAAGATGAAATATTAATTGAAATTATAAAATCGTTTTTCATTGATGAATAATCAATTATGTGTATAATTAAACAGTGTAGGACTTATAAGTATGTTTTAATATGTTATTTGTTTGAAAATTAGGTTTTTGGAAAATCTATAAATTAATGGTTCTGTTTTTCCCTCCATTGCTGCACCTTGTATTATAACAACAATCCAGTATATCCCCAATGCAGTATTTCATTAATCATGGTATGACTAAATCATTTTATATTGAAAGAGAATTTTGGCGGAATCATTGAACATTGCGGGAACTGTCAAAGGTTGGATTGTCAAATCGCCGAACATTGTTTCCTACCAATTCATGGCTTTATTTTGAAAGAAAAAGCCGGTCAGTTTAAATTTGTTACCAGATAGAATGTTTATTTTTGAAATACATTATATTGGTTTTGTTGCATTAAGGAGATAATGCATTATTGCTGAAAATTGATAATGAAAAAAATTACTTAACAAAATTAGAGTGTAAAAATCATTTAAATTGGATTCCATTTATGTAAGTTATGATTTACATCGCGCGATATACAATACTATATGTTCAAATACTATAGAAAACGAAAGCTGCTTGAAACTTTTGGAATGATCTTCAATTTTGTTTGACAAAATGCTAATTTCTAAAACTGGATTAATACATGCATGTTTTAGATACATGCTAACTGAATTTAATAAGATATTTAGAAAAAAGGTGGACATATTCTACAGAGGTTTGAATGTTTGTTAGTGTCATGAACGATTGCTAGTGAAATCAACATGAAAAATATGGTTCCATTAATCTCTTCTGAGTTTTGATTCTTTTGGCTCACTTTCAAATAAAATTGCATATTTATTATAGTAGCAATGGAATACGTATAAAAACTTATGCATCAGACAAAAATTATTTCCACTAACATAATTAATAAATCTTTTGTCATTTCAGCAAAATTCGTGCCAAGCTAATCATGTTATTTTCTGCTCAAACCTGAAAAAACATGCGAGTATGATATATATATATATTGCTTTCTTTTGCTGTTACAATATCATCAAGAATTGTGCCTGCAGGGACATTAATATGCAAGTTCTAAACTTTCAAGTTGTCTTATATTATAAAAATCAGAAATGAGCAGATCATCAAAACCATAAAAAGCATGGAAGAATTATAATTGTATCTAATTGCATAATTACATTTTCTTAGTTAATAAATATTAAGAATTAGTTAAACAGGGATTTCTTCCTTTTTTAGGAAGAATTAAACTGGATTTTAAAAGTACAGTTAACAAATCACATTCTTATATTTAAAGGTTTTATTTTTATTATATCCAAAAAATTTTTATTCCAGAACTTCTTTTTGAAAAAATATTAAAGGAAACAATTTCTTTAGAAGTTGAAAATTATCTGTGTATTGTTAGAATATATGATCTTAATTTAGTTACAGATTCTTAAACAACAGTACTGTTCCATCTCTGGAACAGCTGTATTATATGTCTCCTGGTTGGTGTCTTTGGATGGAGCAGATTTGGTCAAATGTTCTGCCAAGATATAATTATAGATTCTTTCATTTAATGCCAGGCATATGCCATATTCAGGACAGCATCTTTTATATAAAAGCTTTTCAAGATGTGGAATATATCACTGTCTGGTTGCTCACAATATTCTTTGGGAAAATGCTTTTTGTTAACCTTCATCATTTTCATGATGTTTTAATCAATTGGCTGGATTAGAATGGTAGTATTTTTTGATGAATACATAATCTTAACATACCACCTTTTGCTTGGATATTTTGCAGTTTTTCTTTAGGATATCCGGAAGAGTTGTCTTAGATAGGAAGAGTTTTTGTGGCAAGTATGACAATCTGTTTATAATAATATTTGGTTTTTACTTATTAATATCATTAGGATTTGGAACCTGCCTTGATCTCTGTTATCAAAATTAAACTATATGGGCTTCTACCACTCGAAGAAGTTTTGCATTATTCGGAATCTTGTGTTTGCCCTGTTCATTGATAACAGATTTCTTAAGATCTTAAATTTTTTTATGGTTAATTGGAGCAAAATTGCTGTCATCTGTCAATATGATAAGCTTCAAGTGCAACAATTGGAGATTTTTCATTATCAATTTCTTTATAATATCTTGCATATTAAACAAGTATTATATAATATTTACATTTATCTGGTTCCGACTTATTGTTGACCAAGAATCAAAAATCTTCTTGCTGTGGTATGTGATATTATTTTGAAAATATGGTTCAAGATGGCCATGCAGTAGGTAACATTTGAAATAATTCGATTCCACTGGCAATGCATGTAGAGTTTACAATAGAAGTCAAAAATACAGATTTAGAATTTTATTATATATTACTAATTATGCACGATTCAAAGATATTTATCAATATAAAAAATAAACAGCATAAGATATAACTATTCGGTTAAAGTGAAGAACATGGGGGGGGGCAATATAAATTTTTTGGCAACCGGAGTCGGTCGACAAGCAACTTAATTTATCGATAAGTATTTTGAGTGCTGCAATCGATAGCCAAGCAACATAATTCAGCGATAAATGTTCTGAAAATTTACAGATTGTAATTTTTCAATAAAAATAAAGAAATATTAATGTGAAATTTTAAAAAACATAAAATAAAGCTATCATTAATACATAAAAATGAAAGCAACATAATTCAGCGATAAATGTTCTAAGAATTTACAGATTGTAATTTTTCAAAAAAAAAAAGAAATATTAATGTGAAATTTTAAAAAATATAAAAAAAAAACTACCATTAATACGTAAAAATGAAACTTTCTTTTTTTTTAAATAAAAGGAAATTGTGTAAATTGGAATATTAAAGAAAAAACGCTTATACTTGCACTCAGGAAAGCTCTTCTAAATGAGGGTAAATTTCTTTCACACACATTTCCATACATATTTCTCTGCAGAAACTCATCCAATCTGTGACTGTTTTCTTCGAAACAATAAGTTCTGGTTTGACTTTCGCACTCACGTATTTGTCAACATCAGCATTCTCAGCTTCTTCCAATAGCTATTCTTCCTTACAGACCTTATTATATGATGAGCATTCACTCCTTTTTTTCGGCATTCCCAAATATATCCATCGAAGGAATTTTTTTAAATCAAATGCATAGCTTTCTTGCAAACGGAACATTTAGCATTTACAGCAATCAATTATTTTTCCATGCACCACTTTTTTCAGACAATTTCCCCTTTTGTTCCAAATCATAAGAGAAAAAAAATCGCAATGGTCATACCATTTAGACATATTTGTCAAGATAAGGAAAATCAAATAGTTAGAAATTGATGTCAACATCAGCATACTCAGCTTCTTCCTTGCAGACCTTTTTATATGATGAGCATTCACTCCTTTTTTCAGCATTCCCAAATATATCCATCAAAGGAATTCTTTTTAATCAAATGCATAGCTTTCTTGCAAACAGAACATTTTGCATTTGCAGCAATCAATTATTTTTCCATGCACTACTTTTTTTTTCAGACAATTTCCCCTTTTGTTCCAAATCATAAGAGAAAAAAAATTGCAACAGTCATACCATTTAGACATATTTGTCAAGATAAGGAAAATCAAATAGTTACAAATTGCACAGAAAAATTCAAAAAATTCTTCAGAGACAAAATCTAAAAGCAGAATGAAAAATATACAATGGAATTATTTTGAATATCATCTGCCTTTTTAAAAACATCAAGACATTTTTTTAAATAACCAATAGCAATTAATTAAAAAGAACATGTGACATTTTCTGCATAAGACCATATATAAAAAATCAAGAATTACCAAATTATACAGTCTGCCTGAATGATCATGATATCTAGATTATCTCCTCATGAAATCTAGATAAAAATTGCTAAATCCAAAGCAAATCTTCCAAATTCAAAGGTCCCCCACCCTCTGTTCTACGCTTTATTGAACTATTCTTTCAACATAAAAAGTCAAAATTGTGTACATTGTGGATAATTACTTATTTTTAAACATATTTATTAAAATAAGAAATAAAACACATAAAATATAAGCATTCCTTCAGTATAATTAAATAAAAATAAATACATATTTTAATACAAACCTTGTTCCTGAACTGCTCTACTTCATATTGCAACATGAGGGGTATAATTTGTGACTTTTGGTTTGTCAAGATTCTGAATGTTTAATTGTTAAACTACTTTTTTGTGGACTCAAGATATTTTTTATGTCAGAAAATATTTGTTTGCATAGGTATATAGAACCGAAAGCAGAATACATGCAATTTTCTTCAAACAATTAAATCTCTCCTACAGTGACTTGGAGCAATTTGAAATAGCTCATTAGAGTTATCTTCCAGAATTTTTCGTTATTCCGTAAATTTTGTTTTCCAGAATTTTGAAAATGTTAGTTCAATAAGCTCCATTTCAAAGTTATCTACTTCCATCCACTGAAAAATTGACAAATTTGTAGAGGGCCATTGAGAATTGTATCGCCTGAATTCGACTATCAATTTGAAAAACTCATTTTACACTCAACAAAAATTAATAACAAACACAAAACAACAAGACTTAAATATAGTAGTGTACAGTGTTAATATTTAACATGAAAACTGATTAGAATGAAAAGAAAAGCTTACAGGAAACTCTATGCCTTGTAGCAAACAGTGTCAAATTAGTAATGTGTTGGACTAAGGATGTAACTTTTATTCTTGCATGTACATCACTATATTATACCTAGACTCAAACAATGCTAACAATTTATTAGCATTGCTCACACACACACACACACACACAAAATTCTATGGTCATTCAGTTTACATCAGTTTTATGAAGCTCTTTATTTTTTCAGATATTAAATATTTTTATGAATGTTTTTTATTTTGAATATTTTTTTTGTTTTGAAAAATTGCATTTTTTAAGTGCATTTTTTATCATAGACTTATCAATCAACATTTTTGATAAAATCAGTGTAGTTAGTAAATGGTGCCAAATCGCACCAATGGTTCATTTTTCCTCATTGAACTTTTATTCTATATGACGACAATAATTTGACAAATTAGTGATGTGTAAAAGGATGAAATAAAATAGGGTTCCACCAACACTTTTTTTGTGTATTTTCTGAGTTGGAGGCATTTTTAATTTGGTAATTTCGTTCTTGTCAGTAAGTATGCCAAGGTCAGTGTTGTCGCAACAAAATTGTGTAGATTAAAGAGACATGTAGAAAAATATTCAACATTATTCCAAAAATATAGGAGGAAAAAAAGGAAACTTGTTTTAATTTGGCATCAAGAAGGCTAGGAGGATTTTAATAGTAATTTACTGGTATGTGTATTATAAATGTCTTTCATTTTTGTGCCTGCATTGCATATCTTTGCTAATAATTACATATTTTAAAAGATAGTTACAATTAGTAATAGGTTAGAAAGTAAAAAATTAGTTCCCCTGCTTTTTTTATTACTACTTTTATTCTGTTAACTTAAATAGTATTGAATAAATGTTAGTTCCCTGCATCTTGCAATATAATTAACTACAAATTGAAGATAATAAAACTATACTATATAAGTAGGAACTATACCTATCTGCCATGAATTGGTTAGATATTTCGAATCTTGCAGCCATAATTATTTGGTATTTTGGTACTTGCGCATTATACTTTCAACCACTTTCACTAAATCAAAAAAAAAAAAAAATCGTCACTTTTAAAAATGTTTCCAAATGCTGTCATCATTATTATTTTGCTTGGCCGTGTACTTGAAAAGTTTTCCACTATTAGGCTGCATATCATGGCATTTGATGTAGTTGGCTGACTGTATAATACATGCAACATCAAAATTTTTTGAAAACCCAATGAAATGCTTATGTTATTGTGAATTAGATTCAATTCTAAAATTTTTATTTATGGATTCAAGTCAGAAGTATAATGAATCAAGTTGTTTTGTTTCATTCCTTTATGGGTGTAACTGTATTTTATTCTGAAAACTTGTATAAATTATTAAATAAAAGCAATCCGTAATATAAATCAACATGCCCTCATCCCTTCGTGGGCAGCAATAAAATTTTCGAATTCTGATTGGTCTGCAGTTGTAAAATGGTTGGAGAACACTGCTTTAGAAATAAATGTCATATTAAAAATTTAAAATATTGGTAATCAAAATATAGATAAAAAATTAAAATGCAGGAAATAAAGTAAAGATATTGTTAGAAATCTGAACTCATGAATTGTTATATTTATAAAATTTCTGATTAAGAAAAATATTTTATAAAATATGAATTGAAGTTTGTTTTCATGCTTGAATTTTGTCTGCTAGTGACATAATTTTTATCACCAGCACAATAATATTTGCTTTGGCTATTTATTTACAGAAAAATATATTAATACACATAAATAACTCATACTTGAAGCATTTAAATATTCAAAATGCAAAATCTAATTCAGAAGATTCAAAGGATAATAAAGTTTAATATATAAAAGAAAACATTAGTCAAAGGGAAAAACAAAGATACTTTAAGTATCAATTTATTTTGTAAATTGCATATTTTGTGTACCTAAGAATTTTTTCGATAATTCTATTTGCTAAGAGAAAAATTGCACATGTTCTTGACGATTTACTGTTATTTTAGTGATTTCTGTCTGAGGTTGTAAATAGTAAAATGTAAAGTAAAAATGTATATATCTTATTCCAGAAACATTAGATTTTTTTTCTTGGTATATTGTTCCACAAATTGTTTAATTTTCTAAAATGGAAGAAAATCCTATACTTGTGGTTTAAAAAAAATAATAATTTGAGTGAAATTAATTTTGCTGCCTCAAAATTAAGAAAGTTATTGCATTGAAATTTAAAGTACAATGCTTTGCTACAAAATTTATGCATTCAGAACCAATTGAAATTTTTTTATAGAGATGATTAATAATGTGTGTTTCATTTTTTAAAATTCTGTATTTATATGAATCTAAGTCACAACTCAAAATGTTTTTGTGAAAAAATAAAGAATATTGCAAAAAGGTTTACCAATATTCGATATTTACTAAATTTAAAAATATTTAAATTGAGAAATAATCAAAAGCAACAATTAATTTAATTTACCATTATTAAAAACTTTTAAACACATACATGAACCTGTTATTATTCAAATCATCAGTATAATGCTCAATTTCTCACATCCAACGAATTTTTTCATCTTCTATTCTAAGCCATGCATGATTTTCAATAGCATTAACATAAAAAGTGCAGCTTAGATTTGAATAAATATGGTTATATATTGTGTGATGCACAATTATCTCTACTTGGAATCATATCAAATATAAAACAGTGTGAAAATTGGTAGTAAAAATTGTTTAATGAAAATAAAAGGATTTAATTGAATAAATGTAGAAAAATAGAATGTTACCATTGAAATCAGGTTTAGAAAAGAAATATCCCTTAAATGAATTACATAATACTACAAATATTTTGTTGGAATTTGTAGTTTTTAATTATTTCATACTTCCATAAAGCCAAAATAGGATGCAAGTTAAAATAAATTTTTATTATCGGGCTAATTGTATAAGACATGGAAATCAAGCATTATTTTAGATATTGTCTGGTGGCAGATTTTTCTACTATTCAAATTTTTTATAGCTGTTCTTATTGATATGTTTGATTATATATATACTGTGAGCATTATGTTGTAATCATATATATTCTGTCAGTTATTCTTTTATTTCAATAAAAGAATTGTTTTTTGTTCAATACCTTACATGTAGTATTTGTTTTTTCGTAGAGAAAAAAAAATAACTAGTTAGGGGTAAAAATACTTACATATAAAAAAGCTTGTGTGTGGGCAGACTATATATGCTTACTCTAGAATTGTATACTTGTTCTGGCACTTGATTATCTGAATTTTAATATCATTTATAATTTAAGATTAATTGAAAATTTTTTTTAATGGTGTGATGAATGTTATGTTTTACAGTTACAATATCCAAACCCAGAGAAAAAAAGCTAGAGAAAAGTCATGTCAACTTTTAAAATCCAAAATCAAGTTGATTAAAGAAAAAATTAAATGAAAAAATTCTTTCTACAAATTAACCCATTCACATTATATCTAGTTTCATTTAAACTATTAATGGCATTATCAGTTTTAACTTATTGGGATAAGAATTGCAAAAGTTATTAAAAGTACCTTTCCTTTATTCCCTTTTGTGTGTTATACAATTATTCTTGATTATTTTCTGGAGTCAGTAATAAAGTTTTCAAATATTTTCAGGAAATAAATTACTTAGCATTTTTCTCAGCTTATTCAATGTGATGTGTAAGAAAAGATTTAATGGTATATGACATTTGGAGGAAAATGCAGTCTTAATGAAATAAAGAACTATACAAGCTGGAATTTAACTTGATTCTGGGTATCATCTAACATCTTTTTCCTTATACAAAATTGATGAAACTTTTAGAATGCTTTATATTTTTTTAAAAATTGTCATAACTATATGGGGGTTGTGTTGATTGTTTCGTTAATTCTTCTATTGATTTTATCTATTAATTTGGATTCTTAAAATAATAAAGATACCCAAAATTTTTTTAATGTTATTAATTAGAGTAAAATGAAAGTGTCTATTGTATCTTCTGTAAACAATGTGGAATGGTTATTGGAAAATTGATTTGAAAAATATTATTTTAGTAATATTGCATCATTATTTTTCAGTCATCAACAGAGGAGCAACAATTAATGCCAAACAAAAACGTAAGTGTGAAAACTAACTGGAGAGGTGAGAATGGCTAGACTTAACTATATATAAAACTTCATGAAAGGAATTTATCTTATTTAGTACAAAGTTTATAAAATACAAGAACACATACAAATTTCAGCATGCTAGAAACTCAATTTATTTTACTAAGTTAGTTTTCGAGTCTGCATTCTAAAGGTGAACACTCTTTCCTTTTATTTCCAATGATGTTGCAAAAATATACGTGTGCTATAAACTATTTTTATTAACTCTTTTGGGACGAAAGGTGCAAATGCGCGTGTACCTCAAGGGCTGGAGGTCCCCTTCACAAGCTGGAGGGCGATTTACAGTTAAACTCAAATCAATGAAAATACCGAAATTTGAATGCGTTTTTAAATAATGCTCTGTAGAGTATATAAATGTCATATGCTTTATGTATTTGTTTTTATATACTTTATATTTACTCTAGTTATTTCTTGTTTAAATACATTTGTTACACATTTTTGCTTACCATTTAACGACTTTTAATGCAAAGCATTTGAAAACTAAATGTTACATAAATTTCTTTTTTTTAATTGGAAAATTTTAAAAACAAAGATCTACACATTTACTTTACTCTTGCATTACAATCCTAGTCCTCTTAATAACTTATTTGCTATTTTGGAGGATTTTCGAAGGAATATGAACTAATAGAAACTAAATTTTCTATTGTGGATAGCTATGATAAGATATTTTCTTTTGATTTACTTGGAATACTTGTTTGAAATGTCACCATCTACATTCAGAATCTGTTTCAGATTTAATATCTGCAATACTATGCATAATTTCTGCTATTTAAAGTTTAGTTAAACATTTTCAATGCTTCGACTTTGTAACGGTAAATACAGAAAGAATTTCCTCTAAGATCAAATTATCCATTAAAAAAAAAGACTACAAACCCAAATACCCAATGCTTTAGCAAAAATAAAACTATCTTACTATAAACAAATGCCTCATGGTCATATAAAGAGGCATCATGAAACATTCCATTTGGAAATATTACTTTTCCTTTATGTTTATAAATCAAACTCTTAAGTCCATGTGAGTTATATTTCTCTCATTTCAAGTTAAAGGTCAAATCTACTCCCATGCACATACAATGCCATCGGTTACAAAAAAAATTTGAAATTTCCATACCTTCTGAACTACTGGCATGTACATGTGATGGCTGGAGGTGGGGAGAAACACTTTGGCATCGATATATGATGACTGGGAACTGAGTGTTTCGTGCTGATGTGCAAGTGTGATGGTCAGTACAAAGGAGTTAATTTGAAATATGATCAAGAATGCCATGCATTTCTTGAAGAGTATCAAAGCTCTTTTGTTATTATTTTTAATAATGATGGAAATTATTGATAAAATAAGGAATAATCAGGCATGTTTTTTCATTTTTTTTTAGAGTTCATCTGTTGAACCCATGCAAGTTGATGCTCCTCCTGAAGAAAATGATACCACTGAAGAAGAATTGTACACAGTGGAAAATCCCACACTTGTGAGAATAATTTTAATTACTTTTTTGTATCTGATTATTAGTAAACCAGTTATTGCATTTTATTCAATTTATCTTACTAAAAATTTTTGAATATATTTTTTTTAAAGTACAAAAATTTTTTAAACCTGTTCAGGACTGGCAAAAGGAGATAGAGGCACTCCCCCAGGCATGCTCACACATGAAACCGAGTGATTTTCCCTGCTAAGCCTAATTTCATCTAAAATTATAACTACAATAAAATATGCTGAAATTTACTGATTGTTGGCATTGATAGTACCTGAATATACTGTTATAAAATTTTCTATACTTAAAATGTAAATTAAAAAAAAATTTTTTTTTTAATTAAAAGTTTTTTAATAAATATTTTTAGAAAGTGACGAAAATTTCATACACTTGCCTACAAATGTTCAAAATAATAAAAATATAAAAAAATCTGATTATAAGGTATGAGACAAATGTAGGAAAATTACTTAACATTTAAAAATTTTGAAGCTTACAATACATTTCAAGATATTGTTTGGGACTCATGCTTAAATTGTTTTATAAATCAATAATTTCAATGTCACCTGAATTGCCAAGATTCACCGCTACTTATATTCGAAAAAATACTTTCCTGTATTTCATTATTTGATGTGGTCAATTTAGAAATCTCAAATATTTCACTCTTTCTGTAATGTTGACTGAAATAAAACATACAAAATGCTATCTAGCAAACCCTAAACTGTAAATCTACTCTCATATAAACTAATAAGTTTTGTGTCTTTTTTTACCTCTCCTTCAAAATATAAATAAAAACCCAGAGCACAGTAAATCATGGCTTTTTAGGTGCCCAACCCTTGCAAAGGAGCTGAAAATATGCGATTCTTTCCATTCAGAAAAAACTCCAGATCAAAATTAAAAAGCTTGGAACTGAAAGCACATATGGCAGGTCAAAGCTCTGTGAAACATTATATTATTGGCCTTGCAGATGGAAAAGATGATCATATATATGGTATTACGGGAACGAGTGATCAAGCATATGCAATCGCAGTCCTGAATGGGTTAAGTATAGGTTTTTGAGAATATAATTCATTTAAGAATATTTTTAGTTAAAGGAAAATGAATAAAATTTTATGCATGAAGTTTTAGTTATATTGATGAGGAAATTGTTTTATTAATCAATAAAACAATTTCCTCATCAATGTGATGTTGCAATGGAAGACTGCTTGGTGCATTTGTAAAGACATTTTCTGTACATGAAACTTTTATAAAATTCTATTAGATTTTTATTAAAAATTAACTTCTTGTTTGAAATTTAACAAATGAGTATTTTATAGCATCCATTTTTATTCTTTTATGAATTTAGAATGTATGTAAGTATATTATATAAGTTTTTGCATCTAAAATGTACATTTATAAACCTCTCTCTAAATCTGTATTTTCCTTCTCTCCATATAAATGCTTTGCTACAAAAGATTTGTAACTTTGTTGGAGAAAACAGCATTATTTATCAAGTTAAGGGGTATTATGGCCAGAATTTTAATACTGTACATGACATCTAGATGATGTTGACTATTGCTAGGGTTAGACTCAAATACTTGTCTAAAAATTTCCAAGATAGGCAATAAGTTTATCTCTCAGGCATTTCTTTTAATAGAATTCTTCCTTTCAGTTAAAGGAAAATTTTGAGATAAGGGTCAGGAGCTGAAGGAGTAACACAATTGTAAAAGTGTGTGTGTATGGGGGGGGGGGCTGTTCTCTCTTTTGGGGGAAAGGGTTAGAATAGCATTGAATCTTGACCATGGAAAAGATCTACTAATTTCTCTCTGAAGAGAAAGAAACAGTATAATTTTTCCTGAATAAACAATTTTTAAATAAAGAATAGGTGGTTTTAAAGCAGTGAAAAATTAAATTTTATGCTTTTATCTGTTCCATTAAAAATGAACTAACAGTATGATACACTTTTACTTCTATTATATGGATATATATTATGATAGAACATTATATATTCTACTTTTTGAAATTAAGCTTACATAAATTTACGAATAGATTCTCATAACATACTATGAACACCATGTAAAAATAAGTTCTAAGTAATTTGGAGAGTATTGTATTTTAGGGAACAATTTATATTTATATCCTCTTTTCTCTAAAAAAAATTCTAAACATGTTTCTGAAATTTTTTACCTTATTAGCTTTGGAAAATACATAATTATTATTATGCAATAAGAAAAAGTATCAAAATAGTAAAAAATTTCAGTTTCTTTTTTTCCCACTGAGATATAAAATATTTCTTGTCGATTGTTATGAATGCCAAATTTCTTATTTATTCTCTAGTCCTGCAAAATGGAACCATGAACTAAATTTTTGGCAACATATAGTATTTCCAAAAAATCTGTCATATATCCAATAACATTTCCATTGTTGTAATTTTTATTGTTATTGGAGCTTTTTTCTGCCCGCAAATGTGTATGCCATTTGATTCCTATCTTTTAACATTAGCCTAAAACAGCCTTAAGTTAGACTTGTAAATTATTAACTTATACAAATCTAAATGAGATCATTTTTATGTTACAAAACACAGTTACAAAGTTTCTGAGAACTTAACTTTAATTCCTTTATAAAAAAAACACACACACACACATAGCTTAACCCAGGATCACTTGCACCTGTTTTGAATTTATTACTTGCTATGTTTTAAGAACTTAACAAATTTTTAGCATATTTTTTATTTTGGAAAATTTCATAAGTTAATGGCCTTACATTTTTTATCTGATGTTTATTAAATTAAACAAATAAAGTTAGAAAATTTTTTTGTTAATAAATAAGACTAATATTGATATTAAGTCAAGCTACAATATTCCCCAGGACTGCATTTTGAGTCAACTCTTTTCTCATTATTTATTTCCGGGTTTGAAAAATATATTAACCCTTCTCAAATTGGACTTTTTGCTGATGTTGTTTTGTGGTGCAGTGATGTTAATTTTAGCAAAATGGAATCCCAATTGAATAGGTCCTTAGTAAATATTCAGGAATTTGCAGACAACCACCAAATTACTTTCATCACTTCAAAGTCTACAGTCAGCCTCTTCGTGACTGATAGGCATCTTTACAACTACTCTCCTGAGCTTTTCCTAATGAGTGAGCACTTGAAATGCAGTAAATACCTTACTTATCTTGGTTTCACTTTAGACCCAGAAGTGAACTGCGAAGTGAACATATTGAGAAAATAGCCGATAAAGCAAGAAAGAGACTTAAGATCTTAAAATATGTTTCTGGCAGAGACCAGGGTTCAGACACCTCCATACTTAGAATATCTTATATAGCCTTGACCTGCCCAGTCCTTGAATATGGGTATCAAATTTTTCAAGTAGCATCTCCTACTAACTTGAAAAAACTGGAGAGAGTGCAGCTCAGTGCTGCAAGGATCATCACAGGCCTTAGATATGGTTGCCCTACTGACATAGTTTTGTACTAGGCAAACATCCAACCTCTGACTATGAGATTCAAAGTCAACTCATATAGGTATTTTAACAAAATTAAAAGAGCTTGGGTTCCTTTAAAAGAATCTCTTCTTTCATTTTAAACTGGACAAGTAACCAACGTTTAAAGTGAGACAGCCCTCTTAATTACATGTGGAAATGGGGTTTTGTTGATTTTAATGTTAACACACACAATTCTACACCTTTTAGATGCATCACATCCATTGATTCTTTTAATCATGTTAAATTCTGGGAGGAATTATTGATTAGTACTCCCAAGCATAGCAGACATCTGGAATTACTCAGACCAGCTGGCACTTGAAGTCATAAATGACATACTCGATCAAGCTTTGATTATTTACACAGACAGTAGTCATTCGGATACAGGTAGAGCAGGGAGTGGTAAATTTAGTAACACTCCCGGGAGTGATGTTAAAATCAGCATCTGAAATTCTGATCACTGTTCCATCTTTAGATCGGAACTTATTGCTATCAGTGATGCTCTCAATCATACTTTCAACTCTAATAAGAACAATATCCAGATCCTGACAGACAGCAGGAGTTCCATCCAATATTTGAAGAATTAGCTAAAGATTATAGACAGTACTGGGGTCTAGCCAATTTGGAAATATCAATATTTCCAAATTGGCTAGGCTTGGTCAGAGGAAGCGAGTGTCTCCAGTGGATACCATCGTATGTGGGTGTACCTGGGTATGAGGCAGCTGATGAGCTGGCTGGTAGGGGTTGTGATCTCCCTAACCCCAGTTCCTCTTGAGCTGTTCTAAAATTCATTCCCTCCACAGAGTTAAAATGAATCTGGACTTGATGAAACCATCCTGCTCACCACTGGTATGCAACTAAGAGTCCTAGCCTATCTCTACAGTGTAGGACATAGATTCCCAACCTTTTTTAAATTGGCGCCCCCTTCTCTAGTAAATATTTCGATACCGCCCCCTTTTCTAGGAATATTTCCAAAACCGCTGCCTCCCACTCTAAAGAAATAAGAGTGTACATAATACATGGTGAAAACAAGAGTTAAGTTTTAAAAAGTATCCATTACTAATAGAATATATTTTTTAATTTAATTTTTTAAGGCCCCAATTTTTTTGCATACGAATTTGAAATAGCTATTGCCACAAATATATTTCAATGTGTAATATTATATATTTTAGTCATAGGTAGGGTATATATTGTTGGAATTGAAACACTACTGAATTTCTTCTTCATTTAAAAGAGTGGAATAAATGTTTTAGCTTATGGTTATAAAGACAGACAGGAGTTTTGAAGATATGAAGTAATTCATAATAAACTATTGCTTTCAAAATAAATATAAATTGACAGTTCAGCCTTTAAAGAAACACGTTAATTCCTGGTTAACTTATTTAATTATTTCTTGGATAATATACGTAATGAAATGAGTGGACGAAACACTTTTTCTACTGCTCACAGACAAAGACAACACATACACTTTAGAAATTAAAAAATCACTATATCATTTAATTTAATGTAGGTCTGAATGTAATGATTTAAATACATACAATCAACTTAAGGTAAACAGTATTAAAGTTTACTTTAATTAGTACATAATCAGCGTGTTTTTTTATTTATTTATTTATTTTGGTCTTTTTTGGTTAATCTGCCTAAGCCCCTCCGTACCATCTCAAAGCCCCCTAATTTTCTATGGATCCTTTACTGCCCCCCTGAAAGCCTCAAACGGCGTTATCGCCCACATTGAGAACCTGTGGTGTAGGAGATCCAGGTCTCTTCAGGCAGCCTTGGCAAGCTTTAGAAGCGGTCGCCTGAACTGCTAGGGCACTTCCCAGGGACAGTTGCTTGGAGATCAAGACCTGGCTTGTGACATTCTTATGCAGGAAGGTCAAATGGACTTGGTGTAGACCAAAGGCTCCCAAATGTTTTTGTCTCATAGACTCCTTGCCATGTTTTTCAGTTTGGGATAGCTTCTTACCGAATATTGAATTTTTTCAAATTTACCAACTTAAATGTTTTTTCGACAACTGGTATAGAGCTTCTTAATTTAAAAGATTTAAATTTCTAACTAATGTGAAGCATCGTGTTTATAACTTAAGAAAAACATCTTAATGAAATTAAAATTTAATTAATACACAAAATAACTGAGCTACAAACAAATACTTTCAATGGGAGGAGTGGCCGCAGTGATTGAGGTATTGGATCATGGCTAGCATGTCATGAGTTCGAGCCCAGTACCACTGAAGACTCGCCGTGTAGGGGAGCGATGCACGTTAAATCTGTCAAGAGCTCAAACATCCTCCCGTTTGTGTGGTAGTTAGGAGGGGAAAGGGGTGCCTGCTCAGGTGTCATCTGCGTCACTTGACCATGGTTCAAAATTATGCGGTTTGTCGCCAAAAGCCCTCGTGTAGCTGAACAGTGCAATGTTAATATTCATTCACTCATTCAATGACAGGAATAAATCTGGTGCTTCAATAACAATTTTTCGCCATTTGGAATCAATCTTCTCAGGTTTAACCCTAAATCTCCTCGGATAGTAGTGTACATTCCTTACTTTGCCCCTTTCCTTTTTGTTTTGGATTTAGACAACCACACTGATACTGCTTGTCATTGGGAAAAGCAATTCAAAATTTTCTCACAATATTCCAGAATTCGTGATAAATAACAGGTATGTCTTCTAAAGTCAAAATTGCTGACATGATCCTTGTTTTAATAAAATTTATGTTGTCACCTTGCAACTTCAAATTAACTTCATTAAATTTAGTAAATAAATCTATTAAATGAATAAAATCTGGTTTCCACTTGATTAAATTTTCTGTTTAAATTAAAATCAATTTGTTTAATGAGAGCTACTAATATATACCCCTTTTACAACTCATGAACCCCCAAATTATTTTTTCTCTGACGGGGACCCCTTGCAGATTATCATAGACCCTGAGGGTTGATATAGACCTCTTTGAGAATCACTGGTGTAGACTTTCCTGCTCCAATGGGATTTGGAACAACAACATTTTCAATTTTAAAGGCATAATTTTACATTTTTTCATAAAACACAGGTATTATATATGTCTTAATAATAAACTTTTATACTTGTCAATTTATGTCAAGGACAGTAGAAAAGGGGGGGGGGATTTGTTTTGGAATATTTAGAGTGGGGGGGGGGATTTTGTTTATATTCTTTAAGTGCATACTTTTCTTATAAAAACGGTTTTTGCATTCCTTGCATCTTTTCCCTAAGGGCTCACAGTTCATTTTTTTTCCTTTTGATGAATCAATATTCTTTTTACTGTTTTCCAAGTCAGTTCATTTTAGTTTTATAAGATTTGAAAGTTTTTGATCTTGTACTACTCTGCAATGCTGCATAAAATCCATTCCGATCTTTTCCTTTGAATACCTCATTCCCAATTCAGGGAAAACAAGTATGATGAAATAATTCCTAATGTATTTAGAAGCTGATAAAATATTCAAGATGCTTAATGATAACATTCATGATGCATCACAACAATTCTCATGTCAGGAATTTAATTATTGTGAAATTGTCTTATTAGGTTTAATATTAACTGCTTGAAAGGTCTTAGAGCAGCAGCAGCTGTTGTGTGAATACATTTTGTTGACATAACACACACTTAGGAATAACAGAAAATGAACTTAAGCCTACTTACAGAATGCTACTGCTAAGAATTATTTCAGTAAAAAAAAGTGGGCAGACCAATGCATATTCTCTTTTTTTATTCCTCAGGGTTCTAACATTATATAGACTGCTCATTTCATCAACAATATTAATACCGTAATTTCGCACATATAGTCCGCACCACCAGATAGTCCGCGGACTATGCGTCCAAAATTACGTTATTTTAATACGGCAATATTAATGTATTTTAGAAACAAAGAACTAAGTATACAGTGCTTACAAATTAATTGCACATTCTACTACATTAACGAAAACCTTCAAAGTCCGATTCATCGGTATCAGAATTAAACAGTTCTAATATATTTTTGGGAAGAGTGTCCGAAAGTTCATTTTCAGCATCACTATCTTCACTGTCAGTGATTTCCTCGCATTCACTAACAATCCCGGCTTTTATAAATCCCGATCGGATGGTGGACACTTTAACACTTTCCCGGGATTTATCGACACATTCGGCAACTTCAGTGTATGAAGCGCGTCTCATATTTCCTCCTTTTGTACAAGTATGCCGACATCCTTCTCCCATCAATCACGTACATTTGACTTGAAACTTCTGTTCACGCTAATATCCAGAGGTTGCAGGATTTTTGTTAAACCTCCTGAAATAACGCTAAGTTCAGCACCGATGTTTTTTTTTTAGCTTCCGCCTTTACACTGTCTTTTATGTGTGCCCTCATGGAATCCATAATTAGTACTCCTTTGGAATTGAAAAAGGCACCTTCTCTCTTCTTCCAAATTTTTTAAAACCAATCGAGCATAATGTCCTCGTTGCACCAACCCTTTTCATTGCACCGTATTACGACGCTTCGAGGAAAATTTTCCTTCGGAATTGTTTTTCTCTTAAAGATTAAGAGCGGCTTCAACTTTGTGCTGTCAGCACAGCAGGCGAGCATCACTGTGAAATGGGTCTTTTCTTGACCAGTTGTTGTTATTGATACTGTTTTCACTCCACAAGTATCGACGGTGCGATTCGGTGGGCAATCAAATGTTAATGGAACTTCGTCTATATTTATAATATTTTTTAGGGAATACTTCCCTTCTGCAATAACTTTCCTTGTAAACTGAAGGAAAGGAGCTTTTTTTTTCATCTACGGTCGTCCGGAACAGCCTGACACATTGCCGTTCTGCTGCGAACTCTCAAGTTTTTACGACGCATGAAGCGGTAAACCCAATTTATTCCTCCCTTAAAATCCGTTATCTGCATCTCTTCTGCCATGGACTTCGCTCGGAGATGGATTTTAATTGTTGAAATGGAGCGTCCGGCATTTCTTTGGTCGAGAACCCATCTCAGGAAATTTTCCTCTAAAGCTGGCCATTTTACTTTTCCGTGCCGATTGGATCGCTTTCTTCCCATGCTTTTTAACACATCCTTTTGTTTGCACCAATTTCTCACTGCTTTCTCGTCCACTTCAAAATAACGGCCCACTTTTCTATTTCCATCTTTTTCAGTTTTCTCAACTACCTTGATTTTAAACTCAGCAGTAAAATTCCGGCAATGTTTCATCAACGTTATCGAAGATGAAAGACAAAATACTGTGCAACGTGCTATCCTCGTGATAAGTGGTAATGAAATGTGACCTTCGATCCCATTCACTCAGTGTTACCAAACCACGCTATAAGTAAATGAATCACGCCTTTTTTTTGTACTCCAGGTACTTGCTACTAAGGCTCCTAAAAATCGAGCTGACGCATCAACTACTTTTCCCCCTCCCGGCAGTTGCGCTAAAGCAGTGCGAAGGATACTGGGATACAAGACTGGTTGCACTAAGTGAGTGCTCATATCCCGGCATCGCTTGATGCGCCAGCCTAGATTTTAGGAGCTTTACTTGCTACTACTCATTCGTTCTGCACTATGCTCTATGGTTTACTATCGATACATACAAATGTTTTCTCGGAATCTCACTCTTTTTTTATATTTGATCATCGGCAGTTCACGACAGCGTGTTTTTTAAACACGCCAACGTATTATCCGCACTGGTGGATAGTCCGCAGCTTCAAAAATTTGCATTTTAAACACAGATAGTCCGCAGACTATACGTGCAAAATTACGGTACTATCTTTAGTCATATCATGAAAATTTACAATTTCAAATTTCCATCACTCCAAATTTGGTTTCTGTTAAAGTGTCATTCTAATGCACAGTGGAGTAATACATCCCCTGCCCTTTTTTTTGCAAAAAAAAAGCTAAGAATACTTGAATTTTATGAAGATAACTAAAAAGGGACATTTCAGGCTTTTGATAATTAATAAAGTTTTTCCTTTTTCTTTTTTTGGAATATACCAACTATGGTTTTCTTTTTCAAAGCAATTCTTCAACCAGTAGTATTCTGTCATACCAGTAGTTTCAAGAAATATTACATCCAGAACTATAAAATGATTGACATAAATTCATTACTATATGAATGTAATTTTATTTGGACCATATAGCTGCATGTTAACAGAAGGTTGGTGCTGATTTAAGCTCATTTCGGGCCCTGGGTGCAGAAGCTCTACATGCCCCCTTGGCACTGGCGGATCAAAATTAATAACCAAAAAATCTGGTTAAGTCTGGCGTATCTTCTTCCCTGGGCACCGCCTCAAGCGTCCAATGGATAAACCGGCACTACATAAGGTTGCAATTTAACCATATAAAAAGAGTTTTTAAAGTAATTGAATCTGTATTAACATAATCTTTTCCATCCATTTTCCAGTCTTGATCCATATTTAACTTTTTTTTGGCATATGTTGAGGAAAATTGTTTTGACCGTTAAGTATTTAATAGCTGTTCATTGATCATGACATATTCACTTAATGAGTAATATTTTTGGCAATTTTTATTTAGTTTTGAAAATATACTTCTGATGTGTGAATAAATTTGTGTTGAATATTTTTTGCCATCCATGTCTGATAAATCATCAAACCTCTTAAATAACATAAAAAAATTATTGCTTCTAGTTTTGTTCAATATATTGTTACTTAATCATGATATATTCCATAATAACTTCCTTCTTATGACTTGAGTTATATGTTCCACAAGTATCAACAAAACTGTGAATGCATTTATCTCAATCTCGTCTCTTTACAATCTTCATCTCTTGGATGTATTGTTTGAACCTTTTCAATATACAGATTAGTATATTTGATTATATATTGCTTTGTAATTTGAAATAAATAGATTGAAAAACTATTGATAGATTGATAAACTATAAAGCATTTTTGCAAAATTTGATCGATCCTTTTGCTCTTGACAAATAAATAATGCTTTGGGAACAAGTGTTTTTTATGTGTTATTTTTATGCCATTTTGTACTTTCATTTTTTTTTTAAAGTTGCAGGAATTTTTTTGTTGCAGTTCAATTTTTGTTTTTTGTTCAGAAGTTTCTTAAAATTTTGAATCTGTGAAATGGATTGAATTGTTCAGTTTGGAGCCCGTCTTCTGCTCTGTTCATTTTCAGAATCAGTCTGTACATTATCTAGAAAATGATAAAAATTTCACAAAAAATGCTAAATTGTTTTTTTCTGGAGACAGTTTAACAAATGTATATACAGTCAACTCCCAATAATTCGAAGTTGAAGGGACAGATGAAAAACTTCGAATTATCAAGAGGGTATCAAGAAACTCCCAAAATACATGAAGAAATTTTTTTCAACCACTTTTAAATTTAAAACTTTTAATTTAAAATCTAAAATTAACACAAGGCTTATTCACAGTTTCACACTCACCTGTGGGGTATTATTAGTAGTGTCAACGTTGAGTAGGCTCTTCTAGCCTAATCATTCCACCAAAAAATTCCATCAGTTTTTTTATCGCTCTCCTCCTTTGCTCCTCTTCTTTCCCTTTCCATTTCGTCTTTCTTAACCTCTCAAACAGGACTCCTTCACCCTCTTCTATTCCCCATTGGAAATAAAATCGTTTCACACCCGCTTCCCTCAGACACTGTCCCCAACACCATTGGTTTTTCAAGTCATAGTCCAGTCCAGCTCATGCCTTATTTGGTGCTACATGCTGCAAGTCACACAAATGAGTCATAAATCATCATGTCAGTCCAATGCAAAATACTCAATCCTGCACATCTCTTCTTCACAATAGTGGACCATACTTTCTCAACACATGTGTAGCAAGGCCACGTGTTAAATGAAAGATATGGACAGCTGACAACAGGTGTGGACAGTCTATTATCTACTTGAAGAAGGAAAGCAATAAAAGTGTCTTTTCACCTGAGGAACCAGGAAACACAAGGAAGTAGTAGCAGACAGATGGTCATCAAAGGGTTTACGTTACAGGGGAGACACACAGAGACAATACAACATAAAACTTGTGAGCTCCAACTTGTTTGCTACAGGACTATACATGATAGTGAGTGTTCAAATTGTCGAGAGTTTCACAAGATAACTTCGAATTAGCTCGGGTTTTAGTCTGAACAGCCACATATTTTACTTTGAAATATTGAGTGTTCTAAAACATATTCTTTTAGTTTGAAATATCAAGAGTTTTTCTAGGGACTGAGCATATACTTCGAATTAGCAAGATGTTCATACTATTGAAGTTTTGAAGTAGCGAGAGTCTACTGTATATATATAAATTGTAAATGGAAAGATGAGAAAAACTTACCATAAAATCTAGCATATAATGCGCACTTTTAACACAAAGAAATAAGATAAAAATTTATGGGTGCGCATTATATGCTTTGTATAAAAATAATAACTTTAAAATTGAAAAAGAGAAATGAGTATTAAACAACATTAGACTTCTACATATAATGAAATATTGCTTATGTAAAAGAGATGACATACCCAATTAACTTAAAGGGTAGTAGTATTAGAGGTACACTATTTTTTCAAAAGCCTTGGATAATACCATAAATAAATAACTGACTTCAAAATGTAAGAGAATTGTTCACGTACATTTCTAGTTCTTTTTTTAAAAAATGCAAGTGTTATACATCGAATATATCTAAAAATGAAAAAAAAAGTAGCTTGAAAGTGTAGGTGCATGTTATATGACAATGGTGCGTTACATGCCAGATTTTATCACATGCTAGTTTTGATGCTTCAAGGACAAAAATTTAATGTAATCACTTGTAAAGTGCTCTCAGCTCCACAGGTGAAAGGTCCTCAGAGTGAAGGTTCAGTGACCTATAATGTGCAGCTACTGAAAAAGGCTTTTTCCTTGTAAACATGGAAGGCATTATTTGTTACTGGGGTGTACAAAACACCCCATGCAAATGATTCTGTGTTAAGTAATTTGCTGTTTATCTATCTTTATAGTTGTAAGTTTTAGCTTTTGATTATCCATCTGAATTTGTCTAATTTTTGACATGATGCTATACTTGTAAAAGTGATTCATTAAAAAAAAAAAATCTTATCTTAAATTTTACATTTATCATTAATTTCGATGTTTTCTAAATTATATTCATTTACTAAAAAATTTTAATTTATTTCTTAGGATCTGGATGCTTACATATCTAGCTATACTGGCTTAGCTAAATTGTACAGATTGCTTTATATAGCAGATCACTGTCCATCACTTCGTATTGAAGCCTTAAAAATGGCATTATCGTATGTACTTACTACCTACAACATAAACATGTATCAAATGATTCATAGAAAATTGCTTGAAGCTGTTGGGTTAGTATAATTTTTTTCAATTCCTACTATTGGTTCTCTCTCTCCCTATATATATATATTTCTTATTCAAGTTTTCAATCGTTAATGAAATACTTTCTTTTCATCCATTCAAGTTCAAATACATTTTTTAAAACTTGTAGTGAATACTTGATATTAATACAGTTTTTTCAATATTAATTCATTAAATTAAATTAAAAAATAAATAAGTAGTAACAAACACAAAAATAATAGTCCAACAGCATTTATTAAAAGGAAAATCGTTCGTTGTGTCCCCATAGTGCAATGGATAGCGCTTTGGACTTCTAATCCAAAGGTCGTGGGTTTGAATCCCACTTGGGATGGTCTAGTTTCTGAGAATGTGTGATTTCTTTTTCACTACACTATTTTATTAGAATAATTAAATTTAATTAATGAATAAACAGTAAAATACAAACAAAAATAGTCCAACACCATATATGGAAAGGAAAATGGAAAATTGCAAGGAAAATCTTTCTATTTTGTCAGTATTGTGATTCTGTCATATGTATATACATATTTATATTAATTGTAACTATTTAATAAAAAGTAACTAAAATAAAGTTTTTCTTTGTTGACCTAAGTAGGAATTGACTTAATTTTATTTTACTTGTTAAATAATCTTAATAGGTTAATTAAGCTCACAATAAGATGAAATATGAGTAAATAACTAAGATGTTCAAAACTATAAACAATTTTCATATTATAATTATAAAAATTATAAATGTGTTAATTGTTAATATAAAATATTGATTTTTCTTATTTAAAAATAATATTATTTTTGCTATATGCACGATTTGGATGTTATTTTTATGTTTTTATTATGTGGTTAATTGTAGTAATTCAAATCTCCCTGATGTAACTGGAGGTTTAAATGCGGGTGTTGTACCCTTGGACACACAATGGATTGAAACCAAAAGTAAAAAAGCTGCTCTAAAATTAGAAAAATTAGATACAGATTTGAAGAACTATAAAAGCAATTCCATTAAAGAAAGTATCAGGTAAATATCTTTTTCTTTTTTTATCTTTGCGTACATTTTTTCTTAAATATTTGTGAGTTGTATTTGATTGATTTCTGAGTATGTTTAAATAATATAAATCAAACCTAATGGTTGTGAAGTATTTAAAAATTATATTATTTTGTCTTTGATGGACTAATATTTTTTTATGTTAATATAAATTTTTACAATAAAAAGTTATGTTTTTATGCACAAATTGTATCACAAATTAAGGGGGGGGGGCATTAAAAATGGAAATCTCTACATAATTATTGTAATTTTCCTGAAATTTTTTTTAAAGTCTGTTACGGATATTGTAAATCATCTACATTAAAGTTGTTATTGTATTGCAGTAATTCAAGCAATAATTGACTGTAATTGAACATATCTTGGTAATTAGAACAATTACTTAGTGTTATAATTATAATAGTTGTGAAGTACTTTTTAATATTTTTAAAACTCTGAAGATATGTTACATGCTGCTATGAAAATATATTTATATATTTATGTGGCTCATTTGAACATGAATGTATTTTTTTTTATCCATTACATCAAAATTTGCTATACATACGAGATGCCTTTCTTTTATGTTAACTGAAATTTTCTTTTGATACACATAAGAGCATAATAAGTTTTGAAATTAAAAATATCACATCAGAGTTTTATGTGTATTTTGCATTCTACATGGTTTTTTTAATGTTATTTTTTTTCAAGTTAAACTAAAATCTTGAGGCAATTTCTTTTTTTAATTTTTATAATGAATTCCAAGCAAGCTTGCATATTAATAGTCTGTATTTGTCAATTTATTTCTAATGCTTTAATTCTTAATTACAGACGAGGTCATGATGATTTGGGTGATCACTATTTGGATTGTGGTGATTTGAGCAATGCTCTGAAATGTTACTCCAGAGCTAGGGATTATTGTACAAGTGGGAAACACGTTGTCAATATGTGTCTTAATGTTATAAAGGTAATTAAGTGTTAATGTTCTTGAATTTTTTAATTGTTGCATTGTTTAATTGTCTACTTTTAGCATTTGCTTTCCTCCTTGACTGTAAAAGTTATAATGGGTAATTTTTATCTTCTGAAATATCCGTATCTAATTAGGTTATATAACATGCTTCTCTATAGTTATTGGACTTGTTATTGATCCCTAATGTGTAGATTTAATGATATTAACTGTGCAGTGTTCTAGAATCTGCTTGCTTTATGCTAAAGCTCTTAATGCCTTTTTATCTAAAAATTCTAATCTCTCTCTATATATGTATACATGAATTGTAAGTTATAATTCATAATGTTGTAAATGATACTTGTGAAAAAAATTAATAATTGTATTTTTGACACGTATTTTCTTGCTCTGAAATTCTTTTGTAAATGTAAATTATTGTCCGAATAAATAAAATACTGTCTAAGTACAATTATAAACTGAAATTCTTTTTGATATATTCTTTGTTTAAATGTATGAAACTGGTCTGTGTTACTGATTCTAGACCATTTGTTCAATTTAACATTGTGTGTAATGTTTCTGATTTTATATATACACATTGCCACAAAAATTTGCACATCAAAAAGTAAGAGTGGGATTGCTAAGAAACTATGAATGAAGGTATGTCAAGCAGATATGTAAATGATAAAAAATGTAGTGGAATTGCACATTGCTTAGTGGGCCACCAGAGGACATTGAACTTTGTTCTCCTTGGATCACAAAGCAGGTTAGCAGAGTTTGTTTGCATGCATTTAATCTGTTGCAAAAGGGCGCTTTTTAACTAGAGATGCCATTCTGCCCCCATCAAAGACAGCATGAGCAGCTGTCAGAGCGTGGGAGAGAAGAATCATGGGGGTGATGGAAACCTGGGGGTCAGCTTGGGGAGTATCTTGCCACCTAGGCATTTCTGACATTGCGAGGAAATGTTGGGACCAGTGGTGAATGAGATAGGTCTGTTACACAGCAACCAGGCTCGGGACACCCTCGACAGATCTATAGTCGAGAAGACTGTCACATCATAAGACACCCATGCAGAGTGCCTACTGTCTCACACTCCACTATCCATACACATGCAGCAATTTCACTGTGGATCTCTATTTCTGCCCATACCATCGCAAGATGCTTGGCAGAGAGGCAGTTTCTGTTGTGATGCTCATTTCATGTATTGCCACAGGGGTGTTTGTGCTCCGGGGATTTTGAACTTCCGGAAATTCTGTGGATCGTCGTTCAAAAGGAAGTAGGAATAATAATGAATTATTTATTTTGATCTGGGTAATTTTGTTTGCTTTGAAAGCAGAAAACGCAAGGTCAGTGTATGTGGTGAAAACTTTTCCTTTCTTTCTCCAAAGGCAGTGATAATGTGTGAAAAGGGGGAAAAAACTTCTTTTTTGTTCTTTCCTTATTGCGAGTTATGACTCATTCCCCCGGTTCTTGGACATTCTCTTCTGGATTCTTTTCGGCAAGTAGGCAGGGCAGAAAAAAAGAGAGACTTCGTTCGACCAGATGTGCGATCACGTGACTCTGGGTTCAAAGGTCTTATCTCTCCTGGCGTGGCACCAATAAGTAGAGGGGGGGGGGTCGGCGTATTAGCTATTTGTCATAATCTCTTCGAAACTTTTTTTTCTCCGCTGTGTAAAATTTTCGTTTCATTTATTGATGCACGTGTAAATTTTTCGTTTCGTTTATTGAAATATTTTTTTATTTATGTACGAGAATGTTTTTTTATTTATGTTAGAATTTCACTATGATATTTCTCGATATAAATAGTGAAAGTATACAATTAGAAGAAGGTGTCCGGAATGCATGTAGGTGGAATTGGATTGAACGGAGAGATGGTTCTGGGGATACCATCGGCACATGGTGCAAGAAAATAAATGTTGCTGAACAAGCATATTGTGTTTTTTGTAACTCACTGCTGAAGTATGGTGGGGAAGGATTCAAGGCTTTCACAAATCATTCTAAAACTGTGACGCACATAAAATATTCAAAGTGCATTTAGACATTCAATGACTTTAAGTAATTATGCTAATTCAAAAAATACTGATGACTTAATGGAGACTGATGCAAGGCCATTGGATATAGTGACAAGAAAAGCACGCCAAGAGGTATTAATAACTTTGTTTATCGCTGAGAATTCTCTTTCTTTCAATGTAGCTCCCAATTTAATTGAACTCTGCAAACAGTTGAGCCGCGATCAGACGGCACTAAACTCGTTGGAAGTGTCCAGGACTACTGCATGTTATAAGATGAAATATGGGCTCGCAAAAACTATTAAGGAAAATATCATTAAAACTTTAAAGGAGACTCAATTTTCTCTAAATTTGGATGAAAGTACTAGCAATGCTCAAGAAAGTATACTGGCAATATTGGTGCAGTTTTATGGACAACAATCAAAATGAAGTTGTAGTTCATCATTTTGCATCTCTAAAGATGGAATCTTGCAATTCAGAAGCTGTTTTTAAAGCAGTTGTTAATACTATTGAAGATAATAATATTCCATGGGCAAACTTAATTAGTGTATTAATGGACTCAAGTAACACCATGCGTGGAAAAAAAAGGGTGTTAAAACCAGACTACGATCAAACAAAGCACCCCACTTATTAGATATTGATGGTGACACATGCCACACAGCTAATAACTGTGCAAAAAAAATTTGCTTCATGTTTTGATAGATACTTAGAAGATTTGTTTGATGACATCTATTTTGATGTGAAAAGCTGCAGTAAAAGAGAAATTTTTTTCAAAATCAGTTAATCCCTTGCCATTAAAAAACTTAAGCCCTTGAAGAGACCAGACCATAGGTGGGTGTACATTTTATGTGTTTTAGAAAGAATCAAAGATCTGTGGGATGCTCTTATTGCCTTTTATTCTCACTACTTGGATAAAACTGATAAAGGGGATTATTTTTCTTATGTTGAAACTGTATACAATAAAAGAAATATTTCTGCAGCTCAGAAAAAAATTGAAGGGGTGTATTCTTGCTTGCATTCCCAACAACTCACAAAGGATGCTTTAGCTCGGAAAAAAAGAATACTAAATGGGTTATTTGTTATGCAAAACAAAACTTTATTGCATATGGCATTATATTCAGCAGTATTACCAGAGTTCAACACATATCTTAAATTATTTGAAACAAAAAAACCAATGCTTCATTTAATACATTCCAGTATTTATAAATTGATGGCAAAATTTCTCTCTTTTTTTATGAAGCCAGAAAATATAGAGTGCACATTTTATAATGATTTATTAAAGGTTGATGTTTCAAATCCAGAATTCCATCTACCTAGCAAAGTAATATTTACTGGTGCAGAAGCTTCCACTCTCCTGAAGAAATTATCAAAAAATCATCCAATAGCAAAATTCCAAATTTCTCTGATGAAAGCTTATACTAATACAGCACAGCATATGAAACAGAAATTACCCCTTAAAAATTCATATCTAATTAGTTTTACAGCATTAGATCCAGAGCTAAGAGGTAAAACCAGTACAATATTAGCTTTTGGAAAATTATCTTTTATGTCCCATATTTTTAGTGATAATGAAAAGTCAAAAGTAGAAGCTGAAATAAGGTTATACCAGAGTGATATTGATATCTCCAAAGAAATGCTCTACACATCTGATGAAAGTGGAAATCAAGTCAAGTGTACAATTGATAAATATTGGTCTAAAGTTTTTAATTTAAAAGATGATTTCACAAATGATTATAAGTATCATACATTGGCTAAATTGGTCAAAGCCTGCCTTAGCTGCTTCCATGGCCCATTAGTGGAAAGTGCATTCAACTTAATGGGTACACTTGTCACTGACTATAGAACCTCTCTTAAGATTGATTCCCTAGATGCAGTGCAGACTATTAAATATGATTTAATAGCTTCTAAAGAAACCTCATGTGAAAAATATGGCTCAAAAAATCCAATGACTGATCCAATTCACAAAGATCTCTTACTGAATATGAACAGAAGTTGGAAAACATATCAAGAGGACTTAAAAACATGTATTTCAGATGGGTCACCTATAAAAGTCTGAAAAACCTTCTACATTAGCAGAAACGCAAACTGCTTCTACCTCTGCATGTGCAGTTCTTGAGGAAATTTCTTCAACTGTAAATGAGGAAAATAAAATTCAACCTTCCTGCAAATTATGAAGTTCACCACAAAAGAAAGACAAGCCCACAAACATCAGAAAATAAAAAAAAAAGCAGCAGAAATTAGATAATTTTTTTTAAAGAATTAATTCAGGTAATTTAAAATATTTACATAAAATGTAGTAGCTTATATGTTTGAAAATTTATGGTTATTAATTTTGCAAAAAAAGTAATTCATTGAACTTTTATAATTAGGTCATTCAATACTTCATAATTGTAATTTTTCATTTCTCCCCCCCCCCTTCTCGAAACTCCAAAATGTCGGTAGTAGGTCCGTAAAAGTTTCAGGGGATTTTTTTGGGGTCCCACAAACACCCCTGATTGCCATTGATACTCACTCAGCATGGCCTCTGTTTTGAGCAGTGTTGTGATCAAAGGGGCTGGAACCAAATGAAATCAGTTCATCTTCAGGGATTAATCCAGATTCAGTTTGGGGAGTGATGACAATCATGTGCATGTGGGAAGGCCTGTGGTGAATGTCTCAATTCTGCCTTTGCTGTACAACGACACACTGCTCCCACAACTGGTATAATGGTATGGGGTGTGTTACTATGACATACAGTCTGCCCTAATATTGATCCACAGCACCATGACAGCTTACAAGTATGTTGGTGACATTCTTCAGCCATGTGTTTTCACTCATGGAAGGGCTCCCAGGAGCTATTTTTCAACAAGACAATGCTTGTCCACACACAGCAAGTGTTTCTTAGAACTGCCTCTGCCCTATTCCCACCCTTCCCTGACCTGCTCGATCTCAGATTTGTCACTGATCGAGCATATCTGTGATCATTTAGGCTTGCAAGTTGGACAGCCTTACTAGTTCAGTTGAATTAGAGGCACATTTACTGTAACAAGATGTTGCAGGACTTTTATGCCTCAATGCTCGACTGTATCACATCATGCATTCATGCTAGAGGTGGCCCAACAGAGTACTAAAAACCTCCAATTATTTTACTTTGATTTTGTGAACACTTACTTAAATCAGCATTGTACTTACATATGTAAAATTTCATTTTATTCTGGCCTTTTTTTTTTGGAGTGCAAATTTTTTGGCAATGAGTGTGCATGTGAAAGGAAAGTAAAAATAAGTAAGCTTTTTCTTTTAACTTTCATGTTAAAAAAATTATTAGCTGCATCACAAAATTTTGCAATTATCTCATTTGAAGTCTAAACATAACATAGCATGAATAATTTTGGTAAATGCTTATCTGTACTTAAATTACAAATTATTCATTCAGGTTAGTGTGTATCTTCAAAATTGGTCGCATGTTTTGACATATGTCAATAAAGCTGAAGCTACACCAGAAGTTGCTGAAGTAAGTGAAAACAAACCGAACTTTTTTTTATTTAAGGTAAGCTTTCCTTTCTTTAATCTCTAATAAATAAAAATAGCTTTGCTTTTCTCCCTTGGTTTTTCTCATATTTCTAATACTGTATATTTTTTAATGTTAGTATTTTATTTTGTATTTTAGAATTTTTTTCTCTTACTTTTCTAAATACAATAGAACCTTTTTTACCCAGACTAATTAAAATAGGCCAAGTTACGTAGCTTAACACTTTGTACTGTAAAAGGAGCATGTATTTTGAAATAAGACAAGGAAAATGATAAATAATTGTATAAGAGGAGAATTCCGATGAACATAGTTATACAATATGACAAATACACAAAAAAAATGACATTTTTGTGTTTAATTATAATTTAGCTGTTTGATTCAGTGGGAGCTGGATTCATGAGGATTTATTGTACTCAGTAATGAAATAAAATTCTCTTGCAAATGAATGGGGTTTTAAGTTGTTTTTTAATGCTAGTTAGAATATTAAATTAAGAAATCTATCATGTACACTTTTATCAAAAATTACAGATTTAATGCATTAGAATTTAGCATATAGAAGAACAATGTTGTAATACAAGTATAAACTTATTAAACATGCATAGATTTTAAATAATAATTTACCCAATGTAAATTTTATTCAAGAAAGAATAAATCCAGACTTATTGAAGAGTTTCCTGTAAACTGGTCAATTCTCTATGAAAGTCTGCAATAAAAAAAAAGGGGAAAGAAATTAAAATCTAATCAATCCCTTTCTTCTATCCTGATATTTTAATACTTTCATTCATTTTTTTCTTAGTTCAATGTGGAACACATTTATAATGCTGAGCTTTGAGTAGAAGTGCTTTTTGGGGGGTTAAGTTACTGTTACAGTTGAGAGAAATAACTTCCAGTGGATTCCCAGATTGTTTCTACTATATTTTGGGTAACTAAGCAAGAAAAATAATTTTTATATTAAGTGCAGAAAGTATCCTTGATTCAAAAATTCTCCCATGAATATTTTTTATTGATATTTATACTGTTTTTAATTTGCGATGAATAATTCTTAATTGGTGTCAAGTTCATTGCTTTCAAGTCACTTGTGATTTTACCCAATGGATTTTATTTGGAATTATCGCCGTAAGCCACAATTAAGTAAAGTCCTAGTTTTGATTATTTTAATGCAGTTGCAAATTCAACTTGCTTTCAATTGTATTTTACCAGGATGTCCCAGATTTTGACTACTTTCTTCTGTGAGAATTCTTTTCAACTTTGCCATTTTGTATTAGCACAAGCATAACACCTCACTACTATAAATCCAATAATCAATTGTGTGCAACATTGCTAATATCATTTTGTAAAATTTTGTGAAAACAAATTTGTACTTAAGATTTTGACACAGTACATTTTAAAACTCCATGACTTGGAATAATATTTAAAAGAATTTTGTGTATTATTGTTTTAGGACTACAATTATTCACATGTAACTGATAAACTATTGAAGTAAATTGAATTTTTAAAGTTTATTTCATAATCGTTGTTGGGCCTAAACTTTCAATATTGCAACATATATACTGATTGTCATAAATTGAATTTTTTTCCATTCTTCAAGAAAACATTTCTAAGTTTCTTCTAATTAATTATTTTTGGTTCTTTTTTAAACTTCATATGAAAATGGCTTATTTTATCTTCTGGACTATTTGTTCTTTTCTCTTAGAACAATGAATTCTTTTTCAAGTTATTAGTGTAATATTATTTATTAGATGCTGTATTTTCTAAAGAAGAAATCAGAAAAACAAAATTCTTACTTTTAGTTTTTTTCTAGGTTAGATTATATGTAATTGAGAAAAAAGTTCTTTTTTTTAAAACTAATAATTTGTAATTTAACATTTTGTGTTAAAATATTTTAGGTTGTATTATTGTACTCAAAACTCTAATATAGTTTGAATTCTCATCCATTTGAATTCATTATAGTATTATATCAATTTGTTCTTGTTACTGTTTTATTTTAAGAGTAGAAATATATGTACTTTCCTTTTAAGTCTGTGATTTTAAATGCTTAATTTCCTCCCAGGTTAATGGTAAAGATGCTAATCAGTTGGTCCTGACCAAGTTGAAATCAGCCGCTGGTTTAGCTGAATTGGCTACCAGAAAGTACAAATCAGCTGCTAAGAACTTTTTACAAGCTTCTTTTGACCACTGTGATTTCCCTGATGTATGTTAATTTTTTAAAAAAATTTGTTCTTGCCTACTCTCATGAAGCCAGATCCAAACATGAATATATTTTCAAATTGTAAAGTGTTAAAAAAATTAAAGTGTTTAAAGATTTTAAAAAAAAATCCTGTAGTTATAATATGTATATTCGCATTTATTGTATTGCATCCTTAACATTTTAAAAATAATTTTTAGACACAGTAATACCCTAACTTATGTAAATAATTCAGGAAATGCTTGGCATAAATTTATTTATTAATGGGATATTTTGCATCATTCTATGTACATTTGAACAATGTTCAATGTTAATTGTTGAAGTGTTTCAAATTAATATTTCAAGATCATCTTGAATTGTGTGAGGGATAAAATGAGAACTATTGACAATGCCATCATTAACTGAGACTTAATTTTATAGATTGAATATAGATTTTAAAAGAAATAGATTTTATTGAAGGACAACAAGGCAAAAAATTGTTGTTGGTTTTGTATTAGAAAGCAATCTTCCATGAAGAGAAAAATAATTTACATTGTCTTACTGATATCACTAAAACCTCTTGGGGTGGGTTGTAAGGGTGAGTTGTGATAACATAAGTCTCGCTATTTAGGGAAGCTGATTCTTGTTAAATCTATTGAGGCTCAAAATTCTTGTATTGACTTGGTGTTGTAGTTTGGAGAGTGTGGTACCGACTCTGGTGTTGCCTTCATCATTTGATCGTGATTCAAATTTGAATTCCATTGCCAATAGCTGTCAAATTGATTCAAAGTGCAATGTTAAAAAAGGATCAATTAATGTTGAGAATCATCTACTTTAAATATATAAGTATGTACATGCATAACTTATTGTATTTTTTACATATGAGTTCAGTTTTACAATTACATAACACATTTGTAAGTGCCACCCATCCGGTATAGTGGTTAGTGACATTGAATGTGATGCCTTAGGGCCTGGGTTCGAATTCCGGAGAATGTATGGATGTTTATAAATGTATAATGCCTTCGTGGCATGGTGGTACTCTGAATAGCCATAAAGCTGCAAGTCCTCTCATGAGGTTGGTTGAAGGAGAAGAGAGGTGGGAGTCCCCTGATCTCCCTCCCCCTCCCCGGACTTCTCCCTCAAAATTGGGGTGGAACCGAGCAAAATCATACTGTCACCTGCATGGTGCTCAAAGCTAAGGCTAACGACAGGCGTAAAAATCTAGCCCTTAGCCGCGATGAATTTTGTGGACCTTAATCTGATGTTTCTGTCGATCTGGTGGCATAAGTAACAACAACATAAGTAAAATTTTTTGGTGTACCTTTATGGTTTTTATAATTATGCATGTATTCTGAAATTGTCATTTTCTTCCTAATAAATAGCCTGCAAATTAGTTAATATAAGTGCCTAATATTTTTACTGAAATCCCAGGTATTGACTTAGGTATGTTTCAGATTCCATCTGTTATGTTACTTTTATTTTAATTGATGAAGTTTAAATTCATTTTAATTTTACATTGTTTGAGGCATAGTATGGAATATATTTTCGCTGAACAAAATGGATTGACTTAAACAAAAATAAGTAGTATAACAAAATATGCTGCTTTCTCTATAGCAGTGTTTCTCAAATTTTTAACATAAGTTTATCCCTTCTATAACTTTTATAATGCTCAGTACCCCTCATAAAAAAAAAAAGATGTATTTTAATAACAATCAAAATATTTTTTTTTTTTTTGGATATACACAAAATAAGAATGAAATAAAATCATTCATACTAAAATATAAATGAAAGCTATATTATTAATTTCATTTATTTCAATCAATGAGAAGGATGAAATTGTTTTTGCTGAGATGACAAATCGTCGTAATTTAGTTACCTGGTTGTTAATTTTAATCTGAGATGAGGTTCTATTGTCCTTTATAAACTTTTCTGTTAAAACTGTGTACACTTGTTGCATTTGTAATCAAAATCATGTTAAAGTACACTCTTTATATTTATTTTTCAAGAATCTGTCTGAAGCCAATCCCAACAATTTTTCTTCTGCATGCGTCAAATCTTCAGGCATGGATGTTGTGTTAATGTTAAACAGATCTTGCGCATTTGAATATTTTTGTTGAAATCAAGGAAGTAGTTTTTCAAGCCTGCTTGCAAACTCTTCAAATGCTGTTATGCCTTTTAGAGTATCAACATCAGTTTTAGTTGTCAAACTTGTTATAAACTCGTGAAGAGATTGAAATGAGTCCATTACCAATGATCTTTTGTCATAAATTTAGTTTAGCGATAGCAGCTTTCATTTTATTTTTAATGTGAAACAATAAAATTTCTTTGCATTGTAAAGATAAGTTGAGACAATTTGAAACAGAGAATATATCTACTAAGTATGCTAGTTTACAAAGCCATTCCAGGCATGTAAACAATTTCTCAACTCAAATCTATCATTAAGAAAACATTGAAGTTCATGTCTAAGTCCAAACAATCGATATAGAATTTTTCCTTGAGATAGTCATAGGAACCAGTATGAAAAAGAAGATGAGTATGACTACTTCCCGTTTCCAGGCATATTTTTGAAAAAATGATGCATTCAAAGGACGGTTTCTAATGTAATTAATGATTTTCATGCTTTCATCCAGAACTTTCTGTAGATCAGCGGGCATCTTATGTGTTGCCAAAGCCTCTATGTGTATTCAGCAATGTGGGGATATGACATTTGGGGCAACATTTTGAATTTTTGCAATGTGTTCTTTGTTAATTTCGACCATACTTTTTGCTCCATCTGTGTTTATTCCATCACATCAATTCCAATCAATTTTGCTCTCTTGCATAAATTTATTCATAACATTAAAAATATCTTCTCCTGTTATGTGTAATAACAAAGGCTGGCAAAATAAAAAGTTCTCATGAATTTCTTGATTTTTTTCGTATTTAACAAACACCATAAGATTTGCAAAATTTGCTTCATCAGTGGACTCATCGACTTGCAATGCATAATAATGACTTTAAAAAGTATCAGATAATAACATCTGTTTCATATTATTAGACATGAATGATTCATTGATGAATGTATTATTTGAGAGAAATACAATCAAAAGTTTTTGTTTCACTCTATCTCCTATCAGTATTTCCGCCATTATCTTGGCTGCAGGTTTGATTAAAATTTTGTCAATGGTTTTCACTACACTACATTTCGCAATTAAAAGCGACACATGATACAATATTTCTAGTATTTTTTCAAAATTTTACTTCCTGTCAAACCCTGCATTACTTTTCGCGATTAATTTCAAATCCTTACCTTGTTTTTAAAAAATGGGTTTATTTTTGTACTGATTATGATTTGTCTCAAAATGGTGCTTTAAGTTGGATGGTTTCATGCTTTCGTTTGTTAGATTTTCAATACAAGTGATGCAAAGTGGAATAGGCTCATTTTCATCTCCAGTCCATGAGAATCCAAATTTATGATACTTTTTGTCATACTCGTGAGTTTTCCTTGCTTTTTTCTTAACAGGTTCTTTCAGAATTGAAGTTGATTTGTTCATTTCATTATTTCCTGTTAGTTGATTGCTACTATAATTGCCTTCTTTCATTGTAATAGTTCCAGATTTCAACCAGCTATCCATAACCTATGTTAGAGATAAAAATTATAATTTATAAAAATAATTAAAATCTGTAGGATTTATTAAACCACATAACAAATATTTCCTATAAGAAAAATTGCACAAAAGTTGAAGATACACTGACCCCTGGAAAAGCCCCTAACTATTAACAAAGTAAGTTATCTCTAACAAAGTGTGGTATATTCCCACTGTGCCACACCAGACCATCTCATGATTCACAAGACTGTTTTAACTTGACTCATGCAAACAAAGAATTAGACACAGCTAGGCTCGGTGTTGTGCATATCCCCACCAAACTCCAGTGCAATGCGTACACCAATCAAACTCTTCCCGTACCCCTGAGGTACGCATACCAACTTTGGGGAAACACTGCTCTAAAGGATACTGGAATCGGAATGCAGTATTAATGTTGGAGTATTTTTCAACATGAAAATGTATACTGCATATACGGTCTGTTATTTACATTAACATCTGTTATTTACATTAATTTTTGTAGTGGATCAGTTTTAAAATTTTCTTGTTAAGAAATTTAGTTTTTTTCTTTAATTGTATTTTTCCAGTTGCTTTCGCCAAATAACATTGCCATGTATGGTGGTTTATGTGCACTTGCATCTTTCGATAGACAAGAACTTCTAAAGCATGTCATCTCTAGTAGGTATGTTTGAGAAATGTATCATATTTTATTATTTTTTAAATAGTGGATTGTTTTCTGTAGTGCTTTTTTATGTTCTGTTAATTTAGATTTTTCAGAATTAAATTATTATTTTAATTGTGAATTAAACTGCAAAAGGATTTTGGTCTTATAATTATAGAACATCATGATTGGATTGTGTGTTTGCATATATTTGTAAATCTTAAAATTCATATTGAAAAGTTTTTTGAATATTATAAAAAAAATTGAGCTATATTGAAATATCTTAAAACTGCAAAAATTTTATTATTGAATTTATTATTCAATAAGCAACAAATAAAAGTATTTTTCAAGCTTTTGTTCTATTTTTTAAGTGTCTCATTGAAATAAATTAAACTAGATTGTATTGAGTTGTTTTTCAATATCGGCTTCATTTGCTCTAATTTTGAATAAGTTTTATAATTTTTATTTTTAGTAATTGTGTTTATTAACTTTTTGTTTATATTGGTTTATTTGAAGTTAGTTTCTTTCACTGATTCATTTATGTGTAGCTATTAAGTTGTTTTCATCTTATGACCCAAACATTGTTTTCATCCTGCAGTTTGAAACTTATTATTTATTTTTATTTAATAACTTTTTTTGGTAAAGAAAACTTAAGGTTTGGTATTTATTTTTTTAAAATCAAAGTTGTACTTTTATTTTAAATTTATTAAAATGATTTAATGTATTAATTTTTTTCCATGATATTTCTAACAAATTCTACTATTCACAGTAGAATTTTAAGATGCAATGGGCTAAATTTATGTGACGTCATACTCACATTATAACGATGACCATATGTTTCTAGCCAATCAGTTCAAAAACTCATAGTTACACGATAAAAGCTATCATGTTTTCATCTAATCTGTTCATTCGCTTCGTTGTTGCCAACTTTTGTTATTTGTAGAAACTTTCTCTTAAAAAATACATATTTGTCAACAATAATAACACATGGGTGTATACAAAATGCATTTTATTTTAAAAATTACATGTAAAAATAAGATTCTTTTTAAATTTTGAATTATTTTCAATGTAATTTTTTTCCTTAAGATTTGAACATCTTTACCCAGTTATAAAGTTCTAAATTTTATCTAAGTTTTACAAATGCAATAGCAATTATAATTAGTTTAATGTCAGTTTTGAATTAAATGGAAAAAACGTGTTTGTCTTTATTATGTGACCATCATGAATTGAGCCATCTGTTTGAGCTTCATATTCTCTTCATTAGATGTTTTTTTAAAAAATTCAATCACATTTTTAAATAAGCAGATCATAGTCTTTTTTTTTTTACATAATTAAATCATCTACATAAAAAGGCTCCATGATCATTTTTCACTTTTATAAACTCTTGTATATTAAATATTAATATTCTTGTATAATATACCTATTTAAATATGCTTTTGAAATGCTAACATTTTACTGTATATAATGGATATATTGTTTCTTCCTTTCATATATTGTTTCTTCCTTCAGGTTCTGCAATAGGTAATTTTTTTTACATTTATATTTTATAGTAGTTTCAAGTTGTTCCTTGAATTAGAACCTCAGCTGAGAGATATTATATTTCGATTTTATGAATCTAAATATGCTTCTTGCCTGAAGTTATTAGATGAAATCAAGGTAATTGAGATTTATTTTTGTTTTAAAGATGCTGCTTTTCATTTTCTTATACAAAAATTGTATTATATAATGATTATTATATTAATTGAAAATTGTATTATATAATGATTGATCATTGATATGCAAACATTTTAATTTATTTTGTCTAGGATAATCTGTTACTTGATATGTATTTGGCACCTCATGTGTTAACTTTGTATACTCAGATACGTAATAGAGCTCTTATTCAGGTATTTATACTGTATGCTACTGTAATAATTAGTCTTTTTTTAAAGTTTCTATTTATTTGTATTTATTTATTATTCTTTATTTTTAGTATTTCAGTCCATATTTATCTGCTGATATGAATAAGATGGCGGCTGCTTTTAATACAACAGTTAGTGGTTTGGAAGATGAACTCACAATTTTAATTCTTGACAATCAAATACAAGCAAGAATAGATTCTCATAATAAGGTTTGCATATTCATGATAAAGTTTTCTTTGTTTCATTCATATTCTCTTTAATTTATTCTAAGTATATTGTTGCAATTCATCTGGGCAAATTTATATATTATGTTCCTGAAATATCTGTCTTTTACTATTTTTTCAATGTAATGAGTTAGTTATAAGCATTTCATTCTATAATATTTTATATCTGCCCCCTTTTTCTGTCCATATATGTAAATTTCTGTAATTCATGAATAATTAATCTATTTATTTCTATTTGTTAATCCATCTATCTTTATTTAATTTAAATAATTTTTGCATGTGTTCTGCAATTTTTTTCTTGTAATAGAATGCAGTTGATTAAAGATTCATTTAACTATGTATCAGTATACTTTGCATTTTTTGTGCTTTTAAATTATTAGTTCTAATGGTCTATATCAGTGGTCTTCAAGCTGTGTACCCAGGGTTTCCACAAATCACAATAAAAAAATCGAAAAGAAACTTATAAATATGTATGCAAAATGGATTCACGTTCTCTATGAATTTGTATAATTACAAGTATCTGAAGTTCAGACTATTAATTAAAGCAAAATTTTTATTTATATTAACACTTTTTAAATTTTTATAATAATATTGTCACGTAGAAGGAATAAGGCGATGTTATCCAATACACGATTTATTTTGTCGTAGTGTTTTACATGGGCAGCACCACAACTGAAGACCTATCCAGCTGCAGTACTTTTATAAACCTGGTAGAGAGTTCTAGAATAACCACCAGGGGAAAGATTAACATAAATTCAATTTACAAAATTTGCAAATGTCCATAATAATAAATAACGAAAGTCATGATTAAATTTAACAAACAAGTACCTGGGAGCCTCGAACCCGAGCCATCTGCATGGAAGAGAAGTGCTCTAACCGTTCGGCCACTCAGAACGTATCAGTTTGTGACAATAAAATAAAAGAATATTAAAATATTTTATCTTGATATATATATTTCCTACTAGATTGGGAATATTCTATTGTTTTTATACTTGTTAGTTAGCATCATATCTTTCAAAATTAAATAGTTTTCTAATGGAAAAGTATCTTTTTGCATTTGTGGAAAAATACCCTTATAATGAAGGAGCGGAAACCAATTTATCACCAAATATATCAACAGATTAGATGTTAAAATCTAAATTTAAGCAAGAACAGCTCCTAAATTTTAGGTTGCAAATTCATGCAAAAGGCACAGTATTTCTCACACAGGTATAAATATTTTAATGTGAGTGGCTACAACAACAAAGTATAAAAATAAATTAAGCTCGGAATATGTAATGGGATTGACCAACAATTTGTGTGAAAAAAAAAAGTTCCTATCTCAGTTACTAAATAAAATACATGAGTAGGTGACTCTTGGATCACAAATTAATATTATTAATCAATAAATTATTTAAAAAATTAAATTAGAGTTTTTTATTAATAAATGTAATACTTTTTTAATTGTCTTTACATAAAGTATCTATAATATGTTATTTTATTTTAAGTATTATTTTGAGATATATTCTGCTAGGTATTCATATGGAAAGGGAGTTCCAGGAAATCACTTTGTAGTTCTAGGGGTTTTTATGAGTTGCAAAAGTTTGAAGACCACTAGTCTATATCAATATAGGCCAGCTTGTGGTCCATAAAACCTTTTAATAATCCACAGAAATTTATTGACGTTACTCTAAAAATGCGTGGTACTTAAATTTTTCATTTTTAAAATATAATTACTCTGTCTTTGTTACCTTTAACGAGTGCATTTAATATTAATAAAATAAAAGCTTTCTGAGATTATTATATACATGTATTTACCTTTCTTCGACTTTCATATCAGTGTTTCATCAAATGTAAAATTATACATTTCCCAGTCAATGAAGTTCTAAACATTAGCAACCACAATCATGTTGTCTTGATGTTTGAGTGACTAATTATTTATTAGTATTTTTATGCAATCCAAAAAAATATTAAAATGATTTGTTTCTTTATAACTGTTGTTGATTATTAACATTCATTCGGCTTTAATGCATATTATTTTTATTTTTAATATTTTTTAAATGGTGTTAACTATTTAAGAAAATATAATTTTAAAAATATATTTGATTCCATTCTTGCAGATCTTATATGCAAAAGATATTGACCAAAGAAGTACAACTTATGAAAAAGCCATTAGAATGGGAAAAGAATATCAGAGGCGAACAATTGTAAGTTTTTTGGAAATATGTTTAATTTGAGTTTAAAAAAATAAAGTCACAAATAGATTAGATTTATAGTGTGACTTGAAGTAGCTTATTATTGATTGTTACTTTAAAACAATGGCTTAATTTTCACAAAATAGTATAATAATAAATATTATGATAATAATAAATATTTATTATAACTTATATTTTTACTGTGCATATTTAATTCTAATTATTATATACATATTTTTTTGAAATATGAAATGTGTATTTTGAATTTACATATTTATGGAAGAGATCTTGATTTTTATTTCAATAATCTCACAATCATTATTTTATACTAAATGTGAGCTTATAAAATTGGTGCTACAATTTTATACTTAAAATAGTGTTCAAAAAATTCTATTAATTATAGGTAATTAATATATATTTACTTTCTTTGTTTTCATTTTAAAATTTTCTTGCTTGAAACGAGTATTATATCATTGAATTTTGATAACTTTTTTATTATAATAAATGTAGATGAAAATTAATCAGCAGTTATTTTTGTGTGCATTATTATTTTGCCGTAAAGTTATTACATGAATATGTTTTGTTATGCATCCATTCAAACACATATTTTTATCTTTTGATGCATGAGGATGTTTGTATTATGTTAGTATGGCTTCTCATATTTGCATTAGAAATGATCAAATTTTTATTGTACTGATCACTTGCTATATGAGAAAAGAGTTTATTTGTCAACTTTTAAGTAATACAAAAAATATTTGTTAGAGCTGTTTCTATATGAGATACTTGACATTTACTTTTTTTTTAACTCCATAATTATCACTAATTATACTTTTACATTTCATTAATTATGCTTGTGGGAAATTATGATGTAAGTTCACTGTTTTTTTAAGGAATACTTCTGAATATACTAAATTATTATTTTACTTTTAGCAACTTATTCTAAGATCAGCTATGCTTAGAAATCAGATTCAAGTCAAAGTAAGTGCACTATTTGATTTTTGTTTTGTTTTATTCCTTCTTAATGGCCGATTATTTTTGATGCCATAAGTTGGTTTTATTTTCTGAAATTAAAAAATTTATACTTTCAAAAATTAATTTTAATTATTATTATTTTTTTAAATTATAGATTTTTTTTTGAATTGGTAGAGCACTAAGTAAAGTACTTCTTAAATTTAAATACAGAATTCAATAATAATTTTTGAATGATATTTGAAGTATAAAAAAGTATTGTTGATAGATTTTTAAAATACAATATTTGCTTTGTATTTCTGTAATAAACTAGAAAAATGCAGTTAGTATTATTCAGAAAATTGAAATTATGTATGATTTTTTTAGAGCCCACCTCGAGAAGGTTCCCAAGGTCTTGATGCATCAGTCTCTCCCCTTAACTGCCAACCTAGAAGTTAAAATGCATTTATGTTGTATGTCTGGTGAGTTTTGCAATGTTTTGATATAAATGTGTTTAGCTGTTAAAAGTAATATTGACTATTAAATGTAACAATTTCAAACAAAGATTAAAGAATTTAGTATTTTCAATTGAAACAAACTGTTGTAATATAACATTTTGCTACCAAATTTTTCAAATCTAACATATGATGTATATTTACTTATATGCATGATATTAGGATATTTTAATGTATTTCAGATCATTTGTGTTCTTTTATTTAAAATACAACTTTCAAGATTTAAATGATTAAAATTTTTTATTAGAGTGTAATTCCAATGGATTTAGTAAAAATAGTTGTTGGCTTATTTTTCTAATCAAACTAATTATATTACCATATCCTAATTTACCGCTGTTAGTTTTATCATGTGTTGCGAGTTCTTAAAATATGATAGTTATAGGTGACTTTTCATTTTATGTAAATGAAATATAGAACTATATGATTTTGGTAAAATTTTGTTACATATAGATCAAATTTTTCAAAGAAAGTACTTTGGAATTGTCCTATTATACTGGCTGCAGTATCTGATTGGTTTTATCATAAGCCTATGTTCAGCAGTACTGGCACAGATTTCTTTGTGAATTGAATCTTGATTCCACTAGACTCGTATCAGGGAGCTGAAGCATATTGCATCGTTTAGTTCTCAAAATGTGAAAGTTTCGGATACTGGAGTGTCAGCCTCATTACTTAACTGGGGTTCAGAAGTATGAGGTCTATTGCTAATAGTTCTTATGTTGCTTTAAAATAGGATGTTAAATTATTGATCAATCAACCCTTGCCATTTGATAAAAGGATTGAGCAATGTATCAGTTTAGTAGATTTCTGCATTACATTATTAAGCGTTCTATTAAAATTCCACATTTCTAGAAAATGCAATTTGTCTTTATTCTCTATGAATCAAGAAAAAAGGTAAATGGCAAGATTATAGAATCTGTATTATGTATCTGTCTTATCTGTATAGTGTTACAAAATCCTGTGATGAAATGAACTCATTTATTGAATAGATACAGCCAGGGTAATAAATGTAATTTTAGAAAAAATAAATGTAATTTTCTTTTTGTGTACACACATTCATTTTGCTCTTTGGATCTCTTTCATATACAGTTTTTGAAAATTCTAGTTTAATTTTTCTTGTTTAGCACCCCAATAAGATATATATTAAACAATTATTTACTATATCACTTTCCAATTTTTTATGTATTTGTTTTCATAATTAAAATATCTATGAAAGAAAAAAATGTATATTAAATCTTTAAGTAGCGATAAATTGTCTCTTGGCATAGATATATTCAAAACAATTTTTATAACCACAAACTTTCTTCATGTATCATATCTGAGTATCATTTAGATAGATCTAATGTTTTGTTTATATTATCGTTACTGTCCAAGGATAAATTGAGAAAACATTATTTTTTCAAGTTTAAAAAACATGCATATTTAAGTTTTGTTACAGAGACGTGATAAATTCAATTTGAATGCTTGAAATGCTGAAATTATCTTGAATCATATGCTATGCCTCTGTTATTCTCTACTAAAATGTTTGTTTTGTGAAAGCTTTTACTTCACAAAGAATTACAATACTTCTAAGGATAGATTTTTTGAGCTTATCATTCTACCAGTTTTGGTAGAATTAATTCTACTAAAACTGGTAGGGAATGACAAAATTATTGTACTTCAAGCTTAATTTAATTTTAATTCTCTCGTATGAAATAGTTCGGAGTTTTAACAAATGGGATTAATTTTCGAATGTTACTATATGTTTGATCATTGCTCAAAAGCGTAAAATCTATCAGTGATAATCAGTTGTCAAACTTATGAAATCAAATTTAAGTAATAAAATAAATATTTATTTCACCAAACAACTTTATTGAAATATTTGTCAGTTTTATATAAGGTGTTTTTTTCTACTTTCAGAGCATGAACTATGGAACTTGATGTGAATTTGTTTTTTTTTTCTCTCTCCAGATAATTCATCGAGTATCATGTTACTTCCACTATGTGAGAGTGCTGCAATGCTCTTCACATAATTGTAAATTCAGTGTGTAATAAAAAGAAACTGTATGTGTATTTTCTGTTTATGATTGCAACCTTTTAAATCTTTGTAAAGAAAGTATAATTTAACTCAAGATTATTGCTTAAAAAATACATGAAGCTATCCAATAATTATTGTAACAAAGAAATTTTTTTAAAAGTATTTCATCATGAATTAGTTACATTAATTAATATTAGACTAAGAGATATAGTTTAAATTTTTAAAATCTCTTATTTGGATTTGGCTATGTTTTGTTTTAATGATTTTAAGCCATGTTTCTTATAAATTATTCTACTTCCTCAAAATTATTTTTAAATGTGTTTTAAGAATGTTTCTGAAGTTATCAATCGAAGCATAATTTTTGTGACATTAAACATTTTTATAAAAATTTTGAAATCTATCTTTGATTATAGAATAAAATTAAAGATCAGCAATAAAAGAAATGTTTTTATTAGCATGTTACTTTATGTTATCTATCTTTAATCTTATTTTTTTTTATGTGAAACATTTTGATATTGCAAAAGTATTACAAATTATTCATTAACAGAAAATTAAAACTGTATCAAGTGATGTAAAATTTTATCAAAGTATAAAGTTAGTGTTTCTGCAATTAATATGAGAAAAAAAAAGAATGTAAATTTTGATTGCCACAGCCTTTAAAACTTTTCCTGTTGGGTATCTGTTATAAATTAAGTTCTGAAAATAATTCTGTATTTTCTCATCAGAAAATTTTTTTGTACTTTTAACCAGTTTTCATTCTAAATCACGCTATCATTACTTATTTTGACAACTGACCTTTCAAAGTTTATTTGTATTAAAAATTTATTTGATTTTTAGCAGTTGGGTGGGGAGAAAGAGTGCTCAAAAATCAAAAGCAGCATTTATATATGTATAATATATATATATATATATATTATTATCAAGAGTTTATGAATGCAATTAAAGCAAGAAAAGTTTGATATGTTTGTAGGGGAAATGTGTTGACAGAATGTCAGTGCCATAACTGGTTTGTTAAAAAAAATTCTGAAAATTTTAGTGATGAAGATGTACCACACTTTTGGAAGGCCATTTCAGATGGATGAAGGCAGATTATTGAATGATACAAATTATTAAATAATGACTCAAGAAAATGCCATGAGAGTAAATTTATCTATTTTTTAACATTGTTTGAAATTGAAGGCCAACAAAGACAAAAGAGAAGAAAAGGAGTTTGTCATAAAAATTAAAAGGGTTGAAAAAAAATCTTAGAAGAAATTTCAGCAAAGGAACTAAAAATAAAACTAAGGCTAGATCTATACTAAGAATAAAATTTGTTGATAGTGTGGTTGTAAAATGTACTGCAAGAGATTGAATGTGATTATAAAATAACAGTATATCAGTTTCATATTGTAGCAATGAACTTATGGAAGAAATAGGAACTTCTCTATTCATTTATATATTCCAATTGAGGCATTGTTTATGGTCACTAATGTCTCCTGTTAGAGGATGCCATTAATTTTTTTTAAAAAGTGCTGTGAAAACAGTTGGCTTTATCATCATTAATGTGCTTACTTTGTTATAGCCACCCTATCAATATCTCTTTGGATCTTTTATAAAGTTTGGGATCTTCCTGATGTGGATTCTATGAAATGTTGATAGGACATTCCTGAAATCTGAGACCATGCTTGAAGAACTGCACTTTTCAACTTTGTCTTAGGTGGTTATGGATTTGTATGTTGGATAGATCTTTAAATTTCATCCCACAATTGCTATTTAGGATTAAAATGTGTAGATTGTGGGGGGGGGGGCAAAAATCAATTAAGTAAAACCTCTTAAGTTCTCCAAAACGCAATCCTGTACCATGGCAGACCACATTAACCATAACCATTGGTATATATATTATCATTATTACTGGGTGTATTTGATTAACAATGATGTCTTACTTGGACATCCCAGCACATAAAAAAAGCAGGCTCAAAGTATGCAAAGAAAACATTCTCTAAAATAGGGGACTTCAGCCTTTCACGCTATAGGACCAAATTAATAAATTTTTTATGTTTCGGGACCACATCAATAAATTCAGTGATCTGCAAACCACACTACTGTCAAAAAAATATTGTAGTTGGGAAATTTATATAAAAAAAAGGGAGACTTGTTTTGCCAGACTACAATTGGTTCTAAGGGAAGAAAATAGTGTTACATATATAGTGATTTGTGTATATATATCACAAATATATATACAAATATGTATATATACAGATATATGTACACTGGTGTCCAAAAGTTCAGCTTAGTTGATAATTATGTGAATAAAGAAGAAACTGTAAATCAGAATGGCGGGAAACGTGATGCGTGTAAAATGGTTATAAAATAAGGAAGCAAATCAAAAGAGTGATAAAAATTAATTTTATTATCCAAAGTAGCAGTTTGAAAGAAAACTGAGCATAGCAAGGATTCACACTTCAAAGAAAACATTAAATAAAATACTGATGCTGCAGTTTAATAAGGCGTGTGGTCACCTCTGACAGCCAGGCACGCTGCACAGCGATTTACTATACTTGCTATGAGATGATGAATGAGTTGTGGGCTCAAACGGTTACAAGCTTCTTAGAGAGCTCTCTTCAGTTCTGTAATGGAGCTTGGTGGGTGCGAAAGGGCTGCAATTTGTCTCCCAAGCATATCCCATACATGATTGATAGGATTTAAATCAGGGGAGTTATCAGGCCCCGACATGCACTGGATGTTTTCCGTTTCAAGAAAGTCATCAATCAGCACCGCTAGGTGACATGGCGCATTATCATCCATGAATATGAAGTCAGGACCGACAACACCTCGAAACAAGCAAACATAAGGCTCAAGAATTTCGTCTCTGTATGTTTGAGCAGTCACAGACCCCGTGTCAAAGAAATGGAGGTCTGTGCTGCCATCCATCATGATGCCTGCCCATACCATTACTCCCCTTGATGGAAAATGATGTCTTTCTATTATGTTTCTTGGTTCAAAACGTGTTCCACGTTCTCTCCATATCGTTACCAGCCGAGAATCACTACTTAGACTAAACCGGGACTCGTCACTGAACATCACATTGGCCCACTCTCCCACACTCCAATGTTGATATTTCAAACTCGAGCTCAAACGAGCACGTTTATGTGCAGACGTGAGGGGAATGCAAACTGCTGGTCTTCTGGCCTACAGGCCAGCATGACTGAGTCTCCTGTAAACAGTTTATCTCGAAATTCGTATTCCTGTGGCGACTGGGAGCGCCGAACTCAGTGCTCTGGCAGTACTGCCCCTCTGACGTCGCGCACTTATTACCAGATATAGGTCTCGGCGAGGAGTTGTGATTCTTGGTCGACCTGATACTGGTTGTCGGGTAACATCTCCCGTTCTTTGAAACCTCTGCCACAGTCTTGAGATCACAGGCTGGTCCACATTCAGAATTCGAGACACTTGGTTTTGTGATCGTGAGGATTCCATCATTCTAACGATTCTTCTCTTCGTAAACATGTCAAATTGGTGTCTTTGTGCCATCATTCACCTTGTTTGATGGTTAACAACGTTCCTCCGCACAGCAGTTGCACGAAACTTGTCTGAACGGCCGATGCTGCGTGAATCGGTTTCTCTGCGTTCCGACATGGCGCCGGTGTTTTGCGCAGGAAGTAGTCGACTGAAAAGTTTTGCATAAACCCAATGTTTCTTCTTCACCCAATTAATATCCGCAAGAAATTTGCAAGAATTTTACGAATGTTTTCTCCATGTTTTTCGCATTTTACGATTTATGCTTAACTTTTGGACACCAGTGTATACACAAATATATATATATATACAGTGGTGGCAAAAAGTCCTGAACACACTCATTTTTTAGCGTAATTTTTGTGTTTGACTTCATTTTTCGTTGTGAAGTTATCGCACTATCTTAAATATTGTTATTGACTTTAATGTATTTTTTTATGCTGATTTCAAATCTACTACTAGTTTCTTAATGACTAAAATATTTTTTGTAGTAAAGCTACCTGAACACAATAATGTGAAATATGTTCAGAATAAAACAATATAGAATAACATAATATGCAGAGAAAAATAACACGAAAATTGACAAATACTGTATATTTAATAAGCATTTTGAAAATTACATTGTTGTCACATGTTAGAAAATCAATATTTTATGGGCCAGCCGTTTGCTTTAATTACGGCTCTACATCTTTTTGGCATGGAATGCACCAATTTCAAAAGATCTTTTGTGACAATATGGTTGAAGGAAAATATTAAAGCTTCAATTAATTCACGTTTGTTTGAAGGTTTTTTCTTTGAAATTTCATAACCAATTTTAAACCATAAGTTCTCTATTGGATTAAGGTCGGGAGACTGTCCTGGCCAGTTCATTCTATTCACAGTATGGTCTTTCAACCATTTCTGGAGTACCTTTGCACGATGACAAGGGGTGTTATCGTCCTGAAAAATCCATGACTGATTCCCAAAAAGATCTCTCGCAGTTGGTAGCAATTTATTTTGTAGTATTTCAATGTAATCCATGGCTTTCACTGTTTCGCTAACGATGTGAAGTCTTCCAACACCATGAGAAGACATACAACCCCATAACATCGCTTTTGTCGGGTACTTTACTGTGGGCTTCAGATTTAGTGCTGAATTCCTCATGAGTGCGTTGTCTTGCATAGGCACTACTTTGGTTGCCAGAAATACAAAACTGACTCTCGTCACTAAATATTACCTTTTCCCAGTCTTTAATAGTCCATAATGAATGTTCCCTTGCCCACGTCAATCGCCTCTTGCGTTGAAATTCAGTCAGTAATGGTTTTGGGTGCGCTTTTACGGCCTCATAACCCAATTTCCAGCAGTCTTCCTCTAACAGTTCTTGGGCACACATTCACATTTGATGTCAAAGTCCATTGTTTCAAAATTTGCGAGGAATTAAGCTTTCTGTTTGAAAGTGAAATTCTGTGCAATGACCTGTCTTCACGTAAAGATGTTTTCTTGGTCGTCCTGATCGCCCCCTGTCCGCAATAAAATTTGTTTCAGAAATTCTTTTGAAAGTTCTCACAACAGTAGAAAGGCCACATGGTACTTTAGTAGCTTTAATATTTTCCTTCAACCATATTGTCACAAAAGATCTTTTGAAATTGGTGCATTCCATGCCAAAAAGATGTAGAGCCGTAATTAAAGCAAACGGCTGGCCCATAAAATATTGATTTTCTAACATGTGACAACAATGTAATTTTCAAAATGCTTATTAAATATACAGTATTTGTCAATTTTCGTGTTATTTTTCTCTGCATATTATGTTATTCTATATTGTTTTATTCTGAACATATTTCACATTATTGTGTTCAGGTAGCTTTACTACAAAAAATATTTTAGTCATTAAGAAACTAGTAGTAGATTTGAAATCAGCATAAAAAAATACATTAAAATCAATAACAATATTTAAGATAGTGCGATAATTTTACAACGAAAAATGAAGCCAAACACAAAAATTACGCTAAAAAATGAGTGTGTTCAGGACTTTTTGCCACCTCTGTATATATATATATATAATGGTTTCAAAAAAGTTAAATGGAAGTCGAATTAAAATACTTTGCAAACCTGTTAAAGATGAGACAAATTTTTTAAGAGTTAAAATTTTTCTGAGAGTTTATATGCAGAGGGTCAGATTTTTTATAGGCTGAGTGTTAGTGTAGCACCCTTCAACGCCACAGGTTTCGGGCTCAAATCCCGGGCTACGCAAGGTCGACTCTGCCTTTCATCTCTTCAGTGGATCGATAAGGGTGTACCAATCTTGCTTGGGAACTAAACATTGGGAGTTTTGCATCAGACTGACCACCTGATCGGACCATCTGCTCAGCGCCCAAGGTCACGAATACTGAGATGGGGCACAGCAGCCTTGACCCTCATGAACTGTTATGCCACTTAGTTTAGTTTTTCAGATTTTTTATATTTAATATACAAAGAAATTTTTGAAAAATTCGTATTTTTCAGAAAATATTGTGTCAAACATATCAGCAAAATGTTTTAAATATAAAAAATAACAGAAAAAAAGGGTGTTTTTTATGACACAAAGAAGGCAAGACAATTTTTTTTTAAAATTGCCACAAATTCAAATGAAGGGCCACTAAAATGCTTTCAGCAGGCCATGGGTTAAATACCCATACTCAAAAAAATCACATTATCTTGGAAATATTGTAATAATGCATTCAGAATCCATACTTTTGTGCTGTTTCTGCCAAAATGACTCCTAATTCCATGATGCAACTTATAATGGGATTCATCGGATCGCATTATTTTTTTCCCTATTGTCTGTCTTCCAATCGTTGTGTGTCTGAGTGAATTTAAGGTTTTATTTTGCTTTGTGTAGATAGCAATGATCATACTGACCTTCGACTTCCATAACCCAAAAGATGCATAGTGTGACAAATGCTATGTTCAAAGAAACACTGATGAAGAATCGGTGCATTCTTATAATTCTGTTATTTCTTTTTCTTATACAAGTGTGAAGATTCTGTGCTTTCTGTCTAATTCAATCACTGCAATTTACTCACTCAGACCTTGTCATTGCCTGACATTCCAATCTTGATACCACTTTCACTAAATCTGCTCTTACACATTTCACACTTATTGTGGTTTTGCTAATACTTGCTCTATGCATCTGTATTCCTTCAGTCATCCCATGTTCTTCAAATCCTCCCTCCCAGGAATTATAAAAATATTTTTTATGTCCGATTGGGCATTGCTATAGAGAACTTGCATGTCATCTACTGTAAGAAAGGAGGGGAAAACACACAACGAAAGTTTAATTGACTTAATTATTGAAAAATATCATTTATAGGAATAAAATTTATTTTGGGTGACCAAGTTCTGAGCTTAATCCTCCAAGATTGACAAGCAGAGATTTTATTAATGTTACCACCCATAAAAAACTGAGACCACCTGGACAATGCACATTTTTCTGCTAATGAGAAAAAGGAATGAGGCTGTTATGATTACAATGTGGGACGCTTCATTACCCCATACTTAAAATTGTACAGCACAGAAAGAAAATTTCGAATTATACATTCATAGACAAAAAAATTAATGCACCAAGGAGTCATCAAAATGAAACGAAATTTTACATACGTAATGACTACTTAGGAAATCAAAGAAAAAGGCAAAAAAACTTAGTATTTAATACCCTGTTGGAGCCCCCTCTAGCGCGAATGCACGATGTGATACGATCAGACATTGAGGCATACAAGTTGTGTATGATGTCTTGAGACATTTCGTTCCATATTTGCTGTAATCTTGCCTCTAGTTCGTTCAAACTCGTGGGATGCCCAAATAGCCGTCCAAAATGATTCCAGATATGCTCGATTGGAGACAAATCTGGGGATCGGGCAGGCCAAGGAAGGGTAGTAACAATACGGAAACAGTCTTGTGGCATCCTTGCCATGTGAGGCCGAGCATTGTTTTGTTGAAAAATGGCTCCTGGGAGGCGTTGCATGAATAGCAACACATGTGGTTGCAGGATGTCATGGACATACCGCTGGGCTGTCATGGTGCCACGGATCAATACTAGGGGTGACCGTGTATTGTAGGCAATGGCACCCTATACCATCACACCAGCTGTAGGAGCGGTGTGTCGCTGTAAAGCAAAGGCAGAATTAAGGCGTTCACCACGGGGTCTCCACACACGAATGTCATCACTGCGGAGATTGAATCTGGATTCGTCGCTTAAGATGACTTGGTTCCATTCCGTTGCAGTCCAGTTTCCTCCTGCGCGGCACCACTACAGACGAAGGCGTCAAGGGCAGCTCACGTAATGGGCGCCGCGACCCCAAATGTCCTTCAGCCAGGCTCCGTATGGTTCGAGAAGACACAGGTAGCACCCTAGTGAAGATGCTACCTGTGCTTGGATAACGGCCGATGAAGCAGTTGGCTGTACGCGTGCATTTCTTACTATGTGGCGGTCTTCTTGACGACTGGTCTGTCGAGGACGTCCTGAGCCTGGTCTTCGTGTGAATGACATCTCTCGGATCCACTGGTCCCAACACCTCCTCACTACGCAATCAGAGCGGCCTAATTGACGAGCTATTCGCCTAGTTGACCAGCCAGCTTCCATCATGAGGATGATTCTCCCCCTTTCAAACTGCGACAGCTGCTCATATTGTCTTCGAAAACGGCGTAATGGCATGTCTACCTCAGCATTTCCTTTGTAAACGATTCAGCACACTCAAACAAGCTTTGATTATCTGTTTTATACTCCACGGAGAACGACGTTAAACGCCCTGCTATACGTAATGCGCAATCACGCTGAATTTTTAATTTGCATATCTCCCTGACATGTACCTTCATGCCAAGTTTCGTTGCGATACCGCAATTATTTCTTGGTGCGCTAATTTTTTTGTCCAGGAGTGTAGTTTTAAAAAATGTTAGCAATCAAAAATTTCAGTTTATATGTGGTAATTTTTTAAGGGTACGGGAATCACATTATTCATTGCATACACAGTGTGTACTTACTAAAAGCAAACATTTAGAGGGGGGGGGGGTTCAAAATTATAAAATAAAAAGGCTGTAAAATGTTTACAATTGAAAGTTAAAACAAAATTCTTCCATTATCCCATTCCATAATGTTTAATATGCAAAAAAAAAAAATCTTAAACATTTTGGGTTACTAGTTCAGGGGTAAGTACTTCCATTTGGTGATTTGAAGGGATCCATCTTTTATTTTGATATCTTTTAAAACCTGGTAATCTAAGATGTCCGGTTATTAATGATACATCACTAATAATTGCCCTTCAAATTGTAATCAAGCATAGAAACAGTGATAAACACTCATGACAAATAACATCGATCGCCGAGTACAAGCGGAGCATGTTCTCTTTAAATCTGTGGGTCCGAATGGTGTCGCCATCTATCGTGAGCAAAATCGTGCTGTCACCTTCATGGGCTCAAAGTTTAGGCTAATGACAGACGTATCTCAAGCCCGTTGCCATGATGATTTTTGTGGGCCTCGATCTGACTACGTCAGACAGGTGGCACAAACAACAACATATAACGAGGTTTGTGACAAAATTATTTTTTAGAGACTGCGTAGACTAGTGGCCAAGGTAACGGACTCGTTGCAAGCGTGTTATGAGTTCGAGCCTAGTAGACTCGCCGTGTAAGGGGGCGATGCACGTTAAATCTGTCAAAGCTCAAACGTCCTCCCGTTGGTGTAATGTGGAAGTTAGGAATAGGGGGGGGGGTGCCCAACTCAGGTGTCATCCTTGTCACTTGACCATGGTTCAAAATGACGAGGTCCGTCGCCAAAAGCCCTTGAGTAGCTGAATAGTGCGACGTTAATGTTCACTCACTCGTTTTCTGTACGACACATTATTCTTTTTGATCCTTCTATGCATACCAAGAAAAGTGCTTTTCAATAAGGATTTCGACGAATACTCTCCCTGACTGCATTTCACAAGAGATGATGGTGGGTGTTCTCATTAGGCACGGATGATCACATCTATTACGGTCTGCAATCTTGTTGGTCTCAGAAAATCTTGTATTTGTGCGATAAATGAATAACTTTTGATGTCTAAATGTTTGAGAGCCTTAAAAATCTCCAACTGGCTCTTTTTTTTTTTTTGATGCTGAGAAATATCAGCGGTACGCTTCTGTTCGCTGTGTTACGCTCTGACTGATTTAGAACAACATGCTTGAAAGACTACAATTTCTTGAAAAATATTGCTGACGATCTCCAACAACGAATTTAAAATCGTTTGCTGTGCGTTTGAGTCAAAACAGTCGATCGCAAATTTTTGTATTAGAACTTGTGGCTCAACTAAATATAATAATCTAGACGTTAGCCAGTTATTCTATTAATGCAAAACACGTATTTTCTATTCGAATCGTCAGTCGCAATAGTTTTAACGTGAGAAATAAAGCTTTTACAAAAAAAGACAAGTTACTGATAAATTCATGCTCTTACTAATACCCTCTTGATGTTTCAAACAGTTTATCAGGCGATAATTTTTTTTGAGTTATTAAAGTTGAGCTTGGCGTGTTTTGAAAAAAAAAAATGACTTATATAATGTTAATATCGCAATTTGTATTGGAAGACCCATTAAATAAAAATTGATAAAGCAATTAACACTGTATCTCAATTTCTTTTATTTTAATACATTTCTATTATAAAAGTTAAGTATTAGTCAGTTTTTTCTGCTTGCAATTTACCATTTGTAATGTGAATGGCTTAATTACGATACTGTTATCATTTGGAAGAGATTGCAAACGTTCCTTGTTCTCTTCGTCTGTAGAATACTAGATTCTTGCATTTTTAATGCGCAGACGATATTTCAGTCACTCGTTAGCTGTACGTGTCGCAAAATCTTTTTCGAGTGCAGAAGATAATTTTTAATCAGTTGTATGCTTTTATCTCTGTCGTTATATAATGTATCAAATGGATATGATATGAATATTCAATTATAGACGAGAGATAATAAAATACTAAATCGTTGCCATAAGTTTTGATTTAATTAAAAACGCATCATAATTAAAAAGGTAATCACATTGAAAACTAAAGCTATTTCAACTTTTATTTTACTTTTAAATCTAACATGCTACACCTCTTATTGAAATTGATCATCTTTTGACTTCATATGGGCCTTTGGCCAATCATCTTTCAAGGCTCGCACTACTACTTCAATGGGAATTTTTATTGCTGGTTTCCTCAAAGACCTGTTCTGATTGGGATGCCGTTTTTAGCGCACCTTAGATTCCAATACTAACTGCAATTTAAATCCAGACGGCCAATGTTTGTGTCCTATTGAAAAGTCCAATTTTTTCCGTTGAACATGTATACGTTTAACAGCTTCATTATTATTATTTATTTCCAATGACCAGGGTTACAAAAGACCACTACTCAACAAGGGGGTAGGAACAAAAACAGACAAAATAAGCAAAGTAGGAAATAAAAACGTGGCGAGAAAAGTCTATGAATTTAATAAATCCCTAGCTTGCCAATAAAGATCGCACAAAGAGGATCGCTTTAGTGCTGGGCAGCGGTGAATGTGGTCAGCATCCATGTCCTTCCAAATATCACAGAGCTTGCAGAAAGGGGCCTGAGCAACATGAATTCGATGAATATGTTCGAGGGAGATAGTCGTGTCCAGTTGCCAGACGAAATTCGGCAACTGCTTTACGTCTTGGCCACATGGGAAGATCTCTAAGATTATTTTACCAGATCTATTTGAAATTTCTCTCTGTGTATTGAATTGAAGTAATATCATTCATCTTTTTCTTAATAATACACTTGGCACTGGTAAAAGGGACAGCTTTCCTTGTTGTCTGTTGAATAGAAGCTCCCTTCTTTGCTAGGTGGTTTGCTAGCTCATTACCAGTTACACCACAGTGTCCAGGGATCCGCTGCAAAATAATTTGCTTAGAGTACTCAGACAGACTCTGCAGCAGTTTTTTACAGTCAAGAATGTTAGAGGAGACAGGAGTAGAATTTTGAGTTCACAGCGAAAATCGCTGCTTTTGAATCACAAAAGACAACAGCCCTAGTAAAGCTATTCAGATTACAATACAACTGCGAAGAGCTACTTGAAGGGCAGCAACCTCACCATCAAAAGCGGTTGTGAATTTTCCAGCTGTTAAATAAAAGGAGAAAAGGTGGCGATACACCCCTGTTACTGCGCTGTCATTCTTCAAAATGATTTCATCTGTATAGATATGCACCCAGTCAGATTCAGGATACATGGTGCCCATCGTTTCCAGGGCACAAGTGACCTTAAAATTAAGGTATTTTGCTCTTTTATGGAAACCACCTGAGTAATCTCAGTGCGGATTCAAAAACCTTTATCAACAGTTGGGTCAAAAGATGACACCAGACGCTCGGGGACGAAATCTATATCAAACTGTTCCTTAAGTTTCAGTACACCCTATAAAAACCACGTTAGATCTTCAAACGCTCCCTGAATCCAAGTGGAGTTCGCTCTAAAGGTAGAGACCGTTGGGTAGTCGTACCCGACGGCTTCAGTATTGGTTCTAAGATAATGTCTTGATAAATTTTTCTGTTTTCACAAAATGAAACTTTGAAGCATCTTTATAATTGACACTCTACCAAACCATTACAAAAGCCGGTTAATAAGTCCTCTGCGCGCATTTTTTTCTCTCTTTGGCTTCTTCGGCACTCCTTTCCAATATATGGTCTTGAAAGATACCTCAACGTCAAACGTTTTCTCGTCAATAAACAGTATTCATCTGAGGCCATCAGCACTCATGCCGCCGCAACAGTACTTTTGCTTTAAGGTACCTCTGGTGAATGAATCCCTTTGTAAGAAAATGATCAGCTATTCTTCGATACTAAGCGGCTCATTGTTCCCTTTGATTCGTTAATTTTTTTCTTCGTTGTAAGAAATCTTCTTTCAACAAGGAATTTGACGAATTATTTCAGACTATTTTGCTAAGTGCTAGTGTTTTCTTACCGAGAGCGGACTACAGCTTCTAGTAAAGTCTGCAATGATGCTATATATTAATTGATCGATATATGAATAACTTTTTTAGGTCTTAACTAGCTTTCCTTTTTCCGACGCAGAGAAAGAATTACTACACTCTTTGTTTCGACGATCATTCCACTGTGTTAAAACTCGGACTGAATTAGAACGACACGCATGAAAGAGACTACAATTTTTTGAAAAATATTGTTGACGATCTCAAACGACGAAGTTTAAAATCTGCTGTATTCGAGTCTCTGCAGACGATCTAAAATTTTTGTATTAGAACTTATGAAACGACTAGGTATTATTTACTTGTAGAATACTTTTTTTATATTTCCAATGGCAGATTACAAGACAACTGCAAACAAAATGAGAAGCAGAGAATATTGACAAAAAAACAAACAAAGGACAACACAAAAAATAATGAAAGAAAAAATAAGAAAAGAAACACAAGTTCACAGTATAGTCTATAAATCACACATTTTGTGTCTGGCCTCCCAATATCTGCTCCACATGGATCCAGAGCTGAGTGCACGGCAGCGTGCCAAATGAATGGCGTCCATTTCTTCATTGGAGTCGCACAGTTTACAAAGTGGACTCTGAGGAATGCCTATCATGTTTAGATGCTTAGATAGGCAGTCGTGGCCAGTGGCGATTCGAAAATCGGCTACAGCTCTATCTCGTGGCCATTTTGGAATATGAAGGAGTTTGCTAAACCACACCGTTTGTTTATTCTTTTGATTGAATTTAGACCAGAAGTACTCGCTTTAGTATTTCTTTATAATTCTTTTGGCGCTATAAAAAGGAACTGTATTATTAGAGGTTTGTAAGATTTTTGTCCCCTTCTTCGCCAAGCAATCGGCATTTTATTCTCATCAATGCCACAGTGCGCCGGAATCCATTGCATGGCAATGTCTACGTGGCTTTGAAGTAAATCACCAATTAACAGTTGACATTTGAGAATATCCTTTGACGAAAGGTGCCCCGATAGAAGATATTGCTTGGAGGGCCGCCCTTGAATCACACAGAATAACTACTTCTGAAACATGATCTGTGTGGCAAAGAAGTTGAGATAGAGCAATACGTATAGCTGAAATTTCGGCATCAAAAGCAGTGCTGTGAATTCCTATTGGTGTATAGAAGGAGAATAGGTTACAGCAGACTCCAGCACCTGCATTACTGTAATCTATCAACTTGGAACCATCTGTGTAAACGTATAGCCATTCATATTCAGGGTATAAGGAATCCAAAGTCTCCAAAGAAAGGATCCTTAGGATTTGACTATCTGTTTCTTTCTTTTGGACCTCATAGAGAAACTCAGTAGAAAGTGCAAAGTCATACCTTTCAGTCGGGCAGGAAGATTTTATTAGATCTTCTGGTTCGAAATGAAAACTATGAAGCTCTTTAAGAGCCATGACTTTCTGAAGGAAGCCTCTCTGTGATTTGAGATTTCTGTTGATATAGGATAAAGAATCCTTCCAAAGGGATAGACATTCTGGGATTCTAGTAATTTTCTCCCATAATAATAAAGCCCGTTCTTCTATGATAGATTTAATAGGCATTTGATGGGTTGATAACAACAGAGCATCGATTGGTGTTGATTTCACAGCTCCCGTAATTAGCCGTAATGCTCGATTATGGAACACTTCTCTAGGAGATCAATCACCTGTTTGGATGCCGAAACCAAAGGCTCACAGCAACAGGTAATGAGTGGCAGAATGTAAGCGTTGTATGTTAATTCTAGAGTTGTTTTAGAACTACCCTATTTCGAGCCAGCAATTCTTTTCAAAAGACTTAACCTCTTAGTCGTGCGTTCCACGGTCAATTCAATGTGTTGTCTCCATGTTAATTTTCGATCGAAATTAATGCCCAAATATGAGAAACAATTTGTTTGGAGAACATTAATTCCTTGGTATGAGAGGTTCAGTTGCAATGGCTGATGGGTGAGAGAGAAAGTCTGGTAGACTGTTTTATCCAGATTTACTTTCATGTTATTATCTTGGCACCAGTAATCAAGGATTTCCAAAGCTTTATTCAAGACTGCCTCAGATTTCTCCTTAGCATGATATTTAGGTGTTTCTGTCCACAACACTAGGTCGTCTGCATATAGTAGACCTTTAACTCCAACAAGTCTCTCCAACTCAGCAATTAGGTCATTTATATACAGATTAAAAAGGAGACAGCTGGAAACAGCTCCCTGTGGTAGACCAGTCCTTAGAATCTTGTATTTTGAATAGCAGCCTTCGTATCGAGCTCTACAGATTCGTTGGCTGAGGAAACTCTTAAACCATCCAAACAAGTTTGAATGGACACCAATATTTGAAAGTTTCAAGAGAAGATGTTCTCTCCAAACTAAGTCATATGCAGATTTCAGATCCACAAATACAGCTGACAAAATGCGTTTTTTATCCAGTGTATCTTTCACCGTCTGGCTTAGGAGTGCAACATGTTGGCTGGTAGATCTGTACTGTCTGAAACCTCCCTGTTCGTTGGCAATAAACTTAGAGTTTTTCACATACCATTCCAACCTTTCTGTTACCATTACTTCCATTGTCTTACATAGGATACTTGTCAATGATATTGGTCTATATCCTTTAATATCACTGGGATCTTTACCCTTCTTATGTATTGGAACTATAATTGATTTGCGCCATAAATCAGGCACATTACCTGTGTTCCAAATAGTATTAAAAAGCTTTAAAATAGTGTGGGTTGCTTTGATTCCAAGATTTATGAGAAATTCTGCTTGAATGGCATCTTCACCTGGAGACTTTTTGGCTTTTAGCCTACACAAAGCACTCTTAAGTTCAGCCATGGTGATAGGCGAGTTAAAAATGGGAAGGGTGCTATGATTTTGATTTAGTAAATTCTGTTTATATCTTATATTCTTGTTAACACACTTTGTTTGTTTTCTACAAAAGGCGGAATTTAATTGAATATCCGAGAAATGTTTGACAAATGAGTTTGCTATCCTCTCATGAGAAGAAAACGAAGCACCGTCAATCACAAAAGGCTTTTTAATGGGTCTAAAATGTTCATTTTTTAAACTTGCAACTTTCCATCTTTTTGGAAATTCATTTTAGAAATAAAGTCGCCAAAGGAAGCTCTTTTTTCCTTGAGGACCTCTTTTCTAAACAAAGACGCTTGTTTCCGCCAGTTCTTGACATCGATTGGACGTTTAGTGAGTTCAGCTTTACTCCTTAATCTATTTCTTTTCTCTTTCATTGATTTGAGTTCTTCAGACCAAAAACATCTGTAAGTCATACATCTACCTCTTGGGATGCATTGTTTTGCACAGCTTATAATCTTATTTGAAACAAGTTTGGTGATATGATCGACAGATGCCTCAAAATTTATATTTTCAGGGTCTAAAGCAAACTCTGCCAAAGTTCTGTATTTATTCCAGTTAGCCTTTTTAAAATTCCACGATATTTTTGAGGACTTAGGGATTTTTTCTGAAACAGGGAAAGAGATGTCTGCGATGATTTGTTGATGTCCTGAGCCAGGATCGTCTAGTATGATTCTCTTGGTATGCTGACTGAGATCTGACGTGACAAGCAAGAGGTCTGGCGAGTATGTATTTCCAATTGTAATGTAAATATGTATGTAAGTCGTTAGGATCGAATAACAACTCGTAAGTAGAAGAGAGCAAGAGGTCTTCCACTTCTACTCCAGCTTCATTTAATTCTTTATAACCCCATAATGGTGAATGGGCATTAAAATCTCCTATAAAAATAGAGCGTGTGGTTCTTGTACCAAGGTAAGTAAAATTTGGTTTGTTTTTAGGAGGGTTGTATATAGAGTAGATTCTAAAGTGAGAGTTGTGCTTCCAAACATCCAAATATGTAGCTTCACTTATATCACTACCATGATACATATCTTTAATGATTTTAAAATCAGCAGTTAAGGATTCTTTAACTCCTGTAAGAATTCCGATAGCAAATTGTCTTGATTTTGGAAGAAGAAATAGAGAATATCCCTTAAAAGTGAAATATTTCAATTTTTCTAAATCGAGATTTGACTCCATCACAGTAAAAACGTCAATATCATAAGTAGCCAAACTCTTGGCAAGCTCATGCTTCTTAACCTGAGATAAACCGCCTGCATTCCACTGGAGAACACGTAGAGAAGAGCACTGAAGGCGACACATGCCGACGTAGTAGATCACTTAGCCGTAATAATTTACGTTTCCGGGGTGCACCAACGAGGAGGTGGATCTACACTGCACTCGTACTTGTAGAATACTGTATTATTATTCAGGGACGATAGTTCAATTTCTTCAGTACGTGATTTTTTTCGTTTCTTTCACAAACAACTAAGAAATTAATTATTAAAAAAAAAATACATTTCTATACATATATTAGGAATGATTTAAAAATAATTTCGCAAAAACGAATTGGGAAGAATAATATAGAAATAGCATCCCTGAACTGTTCTACCTCAAATTACGACACGTATTTTTTTACGACGACGTTTTTTTTTTACAAATTACGACACGTATTACACACGTGTAACGACACGTATTTTTTTAACAGCCCTTTAAGAGTGGTCAATTTTTTTGCCCAAAATGTTCCCCAAAAAATGCATTTTTTATTGCATATAACTAAGCACAATACTTAACAGAAAGCGAAAATAGAAGAATTATATTTTAATTTTCAATTTTAAAGTTTTTATACTATTTTTTTTTTATTTTATAGTTGTAGAACACAAAAAACATTAAATGTTTGCTCTTTAAAAGTACACTCTGCATGCTATGAAGATTGTTTTATGTACTTTAAAAGAATTTCTCTGACATATATACAAAAAAATTTCGTGTTCGTACCTCTTTTTCATAAGGTTGTGTGTGTGGGAGGGAGAAGATTTAGGGTGTGTGTGCATATATATGGGCGTACGCAATTTGAAGCATGGTGTATATTGTTTTACATTGCAATGGGGACAGAAATAATATCGGCTTTTTTAAAATTAGTTTTTCTTTTTCATTTCTTTTCAAACAACAAATTGCACATTGTCTTGCCAGTACCTATTCTTTATCGAATATTTTCAAGAATCTAAATTCCTGAATTCACTGAAAAATTCCCGTCTTCACCACAAAGAAAATCCCGGATGAGAAGTATTTCAGTACCAAGGGCAAACTGCATCTCTTAAAAACACTAGCATTAATAATCTCACTATAAGAATTACAAGTAAGTGCAAATCAAAGATAGCAAGAAGAAAATGTTAGTGCCCGTACAGCGTACGGGCAAACCGGTTGTGACTAGCTTTCGGCAGCTTGTACGGTGTACGGACAAACCAGTTAATGCAGTGCTTCTCAAACTTTCAATATTTGTGACCCAATTTTCAATCATAAATTTCGCTGCGTACTCCTCCATACAATAACTATGTTTTGAATTCATTAATAATGTACTTTGACAGGAAAGCTACAATACAACCTTAATTATAAACCGTACAAATTATCAAGATAAGTATTAAATTTTGGGTATGACAAGCCCATGGAATCACTAGTAAAAATTAAACTTGTTCTTAACTTAATATTGATAAATTAATTATCTAATACTTTGTGCAATATAGAAACATTTATAAGTGAAAATGTGTATTTTATTCTTTGTAATGTCAGAATGTATTTTGTTTTGCTTCGTTTCCGTAAATTGATAATTTTGTTAAAGAATCTTTTATTTTTCATATGCTAACGCCCCCCCCCCTCCTCCCTCAGTTTGAGAAACGTTGAGTTAAGGCATAGGTTCCCAAACTTTTTTGTCTCGTAGACCACTTGCCATGTTTTTCGGTTTGCGGTAGACCCCGGCTTAATTAATATTGAATTTTTGTATTTTTATCAACTTAAATTCTTTTTAACCGCTGGTACTACTGCTCCTACTTTAAAATAATTAACTTTTTAACTGTAATTGAAATGTAGTGTTTAAAATGTAAAAAGCATATGTTAATTAAGTTAAAATTAATTAATAAATAAAACTATTAAATATAAACTAACTAAACAAGCAAATTATTTTAATGGGAGGGGATGAATCTCTCTCTTGTCTGGTTTAATTTTAAATTTCCTCTTTTAGTAGTGCCCAGTTTTTTATCTTTCTTTTTCTTTCGAGATTGGCAACCACGCTGAAATTCCTTCACTCTAGAAAAAGCAATGAAAAACTTCCTTACAATATTCCATAAGTTGAGACAAATAACAGATTTGACTTTTCAAAGCCAAAATTGTTGGCATCCGTATCTAAAACTTTAAGATCTTACTTAGCGCTTATTAGTTCCCATTGTAATTTGGCATTTTTTTTTCGATATGTGACCGTATGAATTCATTGCCTACTGTGGTATTGCCATATAGTCAAAGCTTTCTCAAACCTGGTTTCAAAATCTGAATAAAAGGCATTTAAATGTTGATTGCAGGTTAAAACGTTCTAATAGATTGCCTGTGAGAAATTTAGAAAATTCGGGACATCCAGTATTATATTTCTTTAGCTTAAATCAGGAAAGAAAAGCTGAAAGAGTTCTTGTTTTAATAAAATTCATGCTGTCACCTTGTAAATGCAAATTAACCTCATTAAATTTAGTAAATAAACCTGTTAAATAAATATATAGGTAAAATTTGGCTTACACGTGATTATAAATTTTCTTTTAAAGTTAAAGTTACGATCTAGTTTATTGAGAGCCAATATCACATACTTACATCTAATGGACCCCCAAATAATTTTTTGGCTAGCGTAGACCCCTTGGAGGTCGTCATAGACCACTTTGGGAATCACTGAGTTAAGGGGTTAAAAATTACTTCCGTTCCTCAATTTGAAATTGAAAATTACTTTTTTCTTTAACGAAATTAAGAAAAAATCGCTTACTTAAAATTTCATACATATTATCATAATGTTCTATTATTAATAAACACACGTTGATTTTTTTTCAACATTTAATATTTATTTCACCTTCAACATTTTTTTTTACATTCGATGAAATTGTAGAAAATGAAGATAGCTATCCAACACAAAAAATAGATTTACAAATGAAAGTAGTAAAAAAAAAATGAGCTGCAATGTTTGAAAACGTCTTTATGTATTTGAGTTAGTTCTTGACTTCTAAAAGCATCAAGTATATTATCATTTTACAACCATGGATACATTACACATGAAATTTGTAAAACAAAATTTACCGCCGATATAGTTAAGTGGAAAGATAAAACAAAGAAGCAGAAAAGGCTGCATATATATTTACACCAAAATGCTATCTCTTTCACCACATAAGAAGTAAAAAATGTATTTCGATTCGTAAGACACAAGCCATGTAAAAAATTAGCAATTCACAAGATTTTATAACAAAGTTTTAGTTTTAATGCATATATAAATGAAGTTCATTATCACTTTTAAATCCAGTATTCCTAATTGAAATCTTAAAAGCATTGTTACTTAGAGTTCTGCATTGTTAAGATTATCTTATGTCATAATCTTTAAATTAATGACATATATTATCCTTTGGACTATGCATAATCATCCAGTTTTAACATTTATAAAATAATTCTTTTCATAATTGTTTTTTAAAACTGATGAATGTAAAACATTTTAATTTGCCACGCAGTTTATGTTCAAACGAAAAATGGCAAATAGATCTTTAATTGAAATTACAATTCACGTTAAAAACTTTTCGTTCCGGATCATTCATAATTATCTTGAACATCTTAGCATATCTTGATTTTTCCCTGCTCCAAAAGCAACACAACATCAAAAGTTACCGACTCAGACAGTATCAAAGTCCACCAATGAGTCATTTTGAACATCTTTAGTGTGGCATCAGACATCGAATAGGAACGGTAGGGGATCATATCCAACCACTGATTTGCTTGACGGCTTTGGTGATTTCTCGATGCACTAAGGCACTTATAGTACCTCCAGATGCAGCAACAGAAACTCCACAACTATAATCAGGGGGAGGAATTTGTGGAACATCGTCCGGTTTTTTGTTACCAGAGTACAAATCGCATGTACTGTGCCCTCTAACAAGAAAGTTACTTCTGTATGCTACAGGCAGTTGATACGAAGGCACGATTCCACTTTGCCTACCACCAGGATAATTCGAAACTTTTACACTTTTATCGCTTACTGGAGATGACTGTCTTGAACCCAGCTCTGTTTGAGGTCGCCTTACCATAAAAAAGTTCGATGAATCCACCACTTTGGTCTCACCTTCCAACTGCTTGCGGGTTCTGATTTCGTTTGTTTCTCGCCTGTCTTCAGATCGACTCCTTTGGGATATTTTTCGGTTAGGCATTACGGGATACCGCAGAGGCACAATGGTTTTGTTCCCTTCGATTATTCTTGAAGAAGAACGGCTGGATCTCGCTTCTGGAGGCGGTTCTGGTATATCCGGATAGCTCCAGTTCAATCCGCTGTCGGATTCAGATTCGCTCAAAGCCGAATCTGCAGACTCTTTGTCGGAGTTAGTTTTGGAACCGAATCCAGTGGAAGTGCTGGACGATATTATGGTCTTCGATGTTTGGTAGCTGTTTTTCTTCGATGAGTTGTTCGAAGAATTTGATTTGGTGCTGAGGTTGGGAGAGTATTTTGTATTCTCATCGTAACTGGAGTTATCAGATCGAAAGCCAACTGGCGGACGAATAGTTGGGACATCGATGAAGATTTCTTCTGTACCTAACTGGCCACTATCTCCAGATAGGAAAGCATCTTCGTCTTCGTCTAAGAAACGGCTTTTAATGTCTAACAGATTGAGTTGATTCAATTCTGTAACAGCCTGAAAAAAAATACTGAAGTTAGTTAACTAAAATTATACCCAGAATATTTATTAAACAGAAGAAAAAGTATATTAAGAATTTATACACACAACAAATAGGCTTAGCTACAAAGATGTAAAGTTTATAATAATTATCAATAGTTGGATATTTTGTATACAAATAGAAAAGGTAAAATCAGTAATACAACCTCTGACAATAAAGTTCGGTGAATAGTCCTTTAACATTAACGTAGATGGAATATTAACGAAAGTTACCTAACTGTCCTTCAAAATAGTCACCTCCCATAACTATGCCAAACTGGGATCTGCAATACACGTCCTGGAAACTTTGCAAGAAGTCTTCTTTTGGGATGGAGTTCAAAAGCCTCGTCACGTTTCGTTGGATGTTAGGAATATCGTCAATATCGATTACACGTTTTTCTCATCCCTAAATTCTGGGTAACGATTTGTCGCACGGATTCATGGTTAATCTGCAGTTCATCAGCTATCATGCGCAGAGTTAATTGACGATGTTTAGTGATTAATTTCGTCACTTTCTCAATGTTTTTGTCACTGACGGAGGCCGCCAGTCTTCCGCTACAAGGGTTATCAGAAAAACTTTCCTTGCTTTTCGTAAACGAGCGAACCACTTGCACACACACTTCATGGACAGTGCTTGATCTTCATAAGCACGTACCAGCATCGCATAAGTTTCTTTTCGAATCTTGCCAAACTTAAAATAAAACTTGAAATTGATCTTTTGTTCGTTCATTTTTCTGTTCTCAGTTAAGAACCAACGTAATAACAAGCACTTTGTAAAACAAGTCTTACACGGAACACAAATGAGTCTTAACTGAAAAAATGGAGGGGGGGGGGCAGATGGTCAACACCTGCCGCTACACATGTGCAGCGTTTTGTTTTGCCAGTGTTGTCAGATCGGCCGTTCTGACTTCATTCACCGAACTTTTTTGTCAGAGATTGTATTTGGCTTTGATATCGGGTTAGCCGTTTCCCGCCGACTTCGCTGGGTATTTCATGACATTATATGACTATATATTGCATTTTTTAAAGTTGTTGTTAATCAAATACTACTATAAAATTTCGATTATATTAATGAGCATTCTTATAGTCATCACTTGTTGATCTAAAAGAACATTTTTCTAAAATAGAAGTATATTTATTATTTATGCCCTTGTAACCTCCCCTCCTCCTCGGAGTCGATTTCCACAAACCCCATTTTAACCGATCTGTACTAAAAAAAAACAACCCCAATTTTTAAATTTACAGGCCAAATTGTCCAAAAACAAGAAATTTATTTTATCTGTAACGCCCCCTAAACCTCCCACCAACTTTCCTCGTTCTTAGAAGTACTTCACTCAACCGAAGAAAGATGTTTGCCAAATTTTAAGTCTGTTAGAGAGTCTAATATTTGAAAAAGTGGATTCCTTTTTATATGTACTGCACCCAAAACTCTCCTCAACCCTTCTTGAGAGTCAATTTTCTAAAAGCTCATTCTTAGCGGATTTCTAATCAACGAAAAACTGCTTACCAAATTTCAAGTCTGTAAGTTGAACAGTGCAAAAACGGGATTTTTTTAAAAAAAATCTATAACACGCCTGTAACTCCTTTCGGGTAACGTTATCACAAAACTGTTCTTAGTGGATATCGACTCAATAAAAGAAACATGTTTGTGAATTTCGAGAGTGTAATAGTTCAAAAACGGGAATTTTTGTTCTATAACTCCTTCGCAACCTTCCCTTGGGAATTGATTTAAGGAAAGGTCGTTATTAGCGGAGCTTTTCTAAGCAAAAGGAACAAGTTTGCCAAATTTCAAGTATGTAGATTTAATAACTCCGTAGATTTCGTGATGAGTTAGTCGCTTTTCTCCTATATTTATATTTGAGCACTTGAGAGAGATGGCGTTCTATATTTATTATAGTGCACAATTTCATTTGTTGAAATTCGCTAATACCGGTTTTATTAATTTAAATTTTATTAGCAGATTTCTGTATTTTTTTTTTAAATAACGCGTAGCAAAAGAATTTTCTATTCCAAAATTTATCATCTTAAAAATATACACACCTTTGGTTTTTTCATTTCAGTTTTTAAGGTGGTAACCTCTTCATTTAAGTCTTCGCATTTTTCTTTCAACTAAAATGAAAAAAAAAAATATTTCAAAAAGACTCTACATGATGCAAATTAACAAGCTCTAAAAATGTTTTTTCTACATTTCCCCCTCAAGTAGAAAGGGGGGAAAAAGAAAAGAATTTACAAGTCATCATTAAGGAATGAAAAGGTCAGAAACCCTCTATATGTACTTACCTCCATTTCTATCTGCATTAAATTAATCTTGTCTTCTTCGAGTTTCTACAAAACAAAAGATAATATTTCAATTAATTGAAATATTCACTAAAGTAGTTGTTAATTCTTTTTAAAAATATTCATAACCGGAAACAAGAGAGAACACTTATTATTAAATTGAACATATAATTCTCCTTATTCATATACAATAACATATCCATTCAAATTATTTCGAACATTTAGAAAAGCAAATTACCTTAAGTGCTTGCCGAAGTAATTGAACCTGAAAAAGAGAAACGATTACATTAATTGAATGATATAGCAGTCGAGGACTCTTAAAAAGGAATTTTTATTGATTCTTCGGGCGAAATACATTTTAACGAGCTTATTAAAGATAACTCGATACTATATTAGTTCAATCAATTATTTTACTGCGTGAGTTATTCTATATCATATTCATATAAGCAAGCAATAAAAATTTGATGAGGCATTTCATTTTACAGAGGGTATTTGCATATTTTTAGAACAAGAAAAAAAGATAATCTTTTACTCCTTGAATAACTTATTCTTTTAAAAAATATATCGTCTGACGTTTTCAAATTTATTTCTCTTGCAAAATGGCGGATGTAAAGAAGCCGTGGATCGAAGAATACAGTTTTGCGCTTTCCGAGGAGAATTATTCTTATTCCATAATTTTAAAACGTTATGAAATTAGCTATATAAAAATTCTTAAATGCTGAAAAAAATGTTAGTGGGAAATTAAAAATTAGTATTTATTAAAAGAAAACTAATGTTCGAAAAATGTTCATTTTCCTTACAGAAACATTCGAAAGAAAGTAGAGACACATTTAAAGTTCTTTTCTTAATGTTTCTACGGTGAATTCAGTAACAATAAAAGAAAATCCACTGACCCCAAAATCAATGGAATGAATTCATGATTGTCACATAATACAGCATTTTTCAAACTGTGGGGCGTGCCCCCTAGAGGGTAGCCCTCGCGATATTTTTCTGATAACTCTATCAGAAAGGCGCAAGCATATCAAAAAGTCAAAAATAAAAAAATAAAAAAAAATAATTTACTGAAAGGAATTAAAACAAAAAACATTCTACATTTACAATGATATAATATACTTCTATAAATGTATAACAGTACTGCACAATATATTTGATCATTAATTCACCAATACTAAGTTAAGAACAAGTTTAATAATTACTATGACCCCATGGGCTTGTCATATACAAAATTTAATATTTATCTTGATAATTTGTACTGTTTATAATTAAAGTCATACTGTAGCTTTAGCGTCTATGTGTATATTATTATTGAATTCAATAAATTATTATTGTATGGGGGGGCACCATGAAAATAATGATTGAAAATTGGATCACAAACATTGAAAGTTTGAGAAGCACTGACAAAATAAACGCAATCAAGTGTCCTTCATTGAATTCAAAATAGACATTAGACTTTTTGTTGTAAAATTTAGATAGAGTTTGAAATTTAATATTGCGTTACGATGTTCGAATATTAAATTTTTTCAAAATTAAAAAGTTTGTATTTATAAAAGTACTTTTGAATCATGTGCATTTTGCTTACAATATGAATTAATATTGTTGAAAACTAAAAAGAAAGTTTCCGTAAAAAGCAAAAGTTGGAAACTAGGAACCGTATGAATGGATTGGCTGGAAAAATGTAGTTGCAGTTATTGTGTGACTATGATGTCGCATGAATTTAGCGTATTGTAATTATTAATACCAACAATAGGCAAAATAATTAAACCCTTATTTTCAACTAAAAATATGAAGTTTTTGGTGGCGAGTCAGGTTTAACGTAAAACATTTTGTAAAATACCTGAAAAAATCCATTTATCTCCTGCAATGTATTTCCATTTATCAGGAATAAATATAAATAAAGTATTACCTTTTTGCATGAGTTTACCTAAATTACTGCACTAAAATAATCTATTATCTATTTAAAATGTAGAGAAAAGGATATAAAAACTAATTCTCAAGAATACAAGAAAGTTTCTGTAAAACCTTTTGTAATTACCACAGTTTTTTTTATAGTGATAAAGAAAAATGGAGAACTTGTGATCTCGCCATACCACCAGAGAAATATTTTAAATTCTACAGAGATAAAAAAAAATTCTATTTTTTATGCCAGTTCAAAGAGGCAAACTGCAATAAGACAAAATCACCAATGGACTAAAAACATGTGAAGTTATGGTCACGTGATAGCTGCAATCACGTGTTTCCAACCATCAGTTCATGCGCTTTGTTGTCGCCCACTTTTGCTTTTTGCAGAAACTGAATCGAGCTAGAAATACTCCGAAAAATTTAACGAAAAGGCATTTTATCATTGAAAGCATGACTCGGACTTAAAGTCTAAAAATAAAGATATAAAATAAAAAATTTAAAAAAAAAACAAGATTTTATCTTTTAAATATCAAAATAAAAAAGGACTCCCCAAATCGTTCTAAAAATGTGTAAGACCCTCTACATAAAAAAAGTAATTCTATTCTCTCACAATACTTAAAGAAAATTAAATTTGTAAGATTTTATTTGGAAAAAGTTAGGTGGGCGTTTAAAACTTACTTCGTGCTGCAACCGTTCGTTTTCTGTTTCAAGATTCTGTTTACCTCCCGTAACGTGTTCCATGTCCAAATAAGATTTCCTCCATACTTCGATCTCCGCCCATACACTGTCTGTGCAAGGAATGCAACGGGCGCGAAGTTCCTGGAAGTGACAATGAAAGATTTTTTATTTGCAATCACAAGAAAAGAAAATAATGAGATAATTTTCAATTGAATGGTATTGCAAGGCAGGTTCCGAAAGTAAGTTTCATCATTTTTTGGAAAAGGAAAATGGTACATCAGAAAAAAAAAACCAATCACCACAAGAAACTACATTCTTTGCTGGTAAAACAACGGAAGTAGCATTGGCGTAGGAGAAATGACGCAGGAACAGAGCATCGATGAGAGAGAGTAGTAGCTAACTGGCGTGCCAGAGGTTATTCGAGTACAAATCACGATGTCAGGCAGATGTGTAATCCTACCTCTTTTCTAATTCTCAGCCCCTGGGCAGCCAATCGGAGTCTATGGTCACGCTACCATCGACCAACCACAGAGAAGTCTCTAAGCTCTCATCCAAGCCAAAAAAAAAATTCACTTCCACTCCATCCTGAAGAAGAACCATGGGCACGCCTCCTGGATCTCCTTGTCTCAGCCAATGACCGTGATTCCTCTACGCAGACTGAAAACCTCCACTATCACCACGCCCTCCATCGCAGAATACCAGATATGGGATTGAGGACTGTGATACAGTCCGGATGCCCAAAGAAGAACGCTCATTCAACTCCCATTCAATGTGTACTGACAACGTGGCCACCAATGGAAGAGCGTGCTGTTATCCGGCATGAATGGGCACATGAAAGTAATGTGTCAGTCATCCATGGACTCGAATAGACCGTGTAAGGTGAGTGAGTGAGTATCAACGTTGCACTATTCGAGAGCTTTTGGCGACGGACCTCGTCAGTTTGAAGAGAGGAGGATGACACCTGAGCTGGCTGTAGCTGGCACCCCCTCTCCTAACTTCAAAACCAACGGGAGGATGTTTGAGCTTCGACAGATTTAGCGTGCACCCCTCCCCCTACACGGTGGATCTTCAGCGGTATTAGGCTGGAACTCATGACGCGTCGGCCACGATCCGTTACCTTGACCACTAGGCTACCGCGGCCCCGACCGTGTATGGTGAAGTGGTCATGTATTGTCAAATGGTTGGTTGCTGGTTTTGCATGTTCAGTGAGTGAATGAGTGAATATTAATATCGCACTATTCAACTATTCGAGAGTTTTTGGCGACGGGCCTCGTAATTTTGAACCATGGTCAAGTGACGAGAATGACACCTGAGCTGACACCCCTCTCCTAACTAGAGCACCACAACAACGGGAGGACGTTTGAGCCCTCGACAGATTTAACGTGTATCGCTCCCTTACACGGAAGGTCTTAAGCGGTTCATGGCTCGAACTCATGACACGTCGGCCAAGAGTCCGTTACCTTGACCACAAGGCTACCTAGGTCACTGCATGTAGAGGATGAAGGTCGTCCCCCCACATCCACAAATGAAAAAATTGCTAGAATAGAAGACATAGTGTTAGTGGACAGGTGCTTAATGATGTCAGAGTGTCACCCGTACGGCGCATTGCTAGCGATGGGTCCAACACATCATTCATGATATTTTGGTTTACCGGAAAGCGAGAGAGAGAGAAAGAGTACAGAATGTAATGAGTTTTTGTTCAGAATCTTTACAAGCTATAAGCAGGGAAGTCTTAAGACTTTTTGAAGCCCTGACCCCAGAAAAATCTTGAGGCCCTGGGTCCCTATGCAAAAGTAGACTTTATTTGTGATCTTTAAAAGTAGACAGTATATAGAATGCGTTGTCAAATACTTGTACAAATGGTAATTTAAAACAGATAAATGTGTACGAGACTCGAAAACCTCGGAACAAACCGGCTAGACGAATAGCCGCATTTTGGCTAAATGAGTTGAATGATTGTTTTTAGGCCAAGTTTAGACATTGATAACGGTCATCACATAATAATATAGTCTTGCCACTTTAGCCAGTTGGCATGCAGTTTGAAATTTCATGTTTTTCGGAGAATATGAACAGGAATAATGTTTGACCATTAAAACCATTCGGATCATGATCTTATTAAGACTGAGTCGAGAACGAAACGAGGCCGCCATTTAAGGCGAGGCCTTAGGCCTCGGCCGAAACCTTAAGACGTCTCTGGCTATGACGGCTAAACCTTAAGACGTCTCTGGCTCTCCTCAATTACTCGATAACTATTTAGATACAGAGCTAACTCCTGTTCATATTTTTGACTGTCCAGCTTATCTTGCTGCTCTAGAAGAAATAGGGGTCCTGTTTTCGTCAACAAACCTCTATGTGGATAATTGCCAGAACAGTCATCTGGGCTCAGGATACTGTCTGATTTGATACCGTCATTGAAAAGGACATCCTCATCATCATCACTCTATTTTTTTATTTGAATATTTATTTAATTTTCTGTTCTTTAAATAATCATAAAGCTCGACAAACCTCTTAAGTTTTGGGCTACAATTAAGTTTTGAGGATCAAAACTTTAGATTGGTTGACAGGCTTTTCTGTTTGAGGAGTTTAAAATTAAATAACAGTATTGCAGCAAATTCGAATCATTTTCAACTTTGAATTTGTTACAGAAACAATTCCATTTGAACTCATTAAGCAACTCCTGGACAAATAATACCCCTATCTATCTATATAATCTTTTTTAAATTTGCCCTAAAGCGAATTCTACATGTCTCACGTGATTCGCTAATTTTCTCATTACTTTCGGTTCTAGATCTATTCTTAGCGAAATCATCATTCTGAGACAAACAAACGACAGATCTAAGTGAGATTTAATCTAATCTGAGAAAATATATCATGATTAGGTGCTTACGTGATTTTTATTTTAATGAATTGTACTGTTGTGCGTGTGTTTGTTACCTGTATATCCTTTTCCTCCGACACGCTATCTTAATTTTACGACGCAAAACTTTAATTCGGAATGTATTTTTGTCATCTGCTATTAAACTTCCTTTTGTCTCAGTCCGAATGAAAGTGTTCGAAAGCTTGAAAAGAGAAGTAATTGTGAACGTGAAAAGAGCTGAACTGAATTGATCGATAAAAGCGATTTAATACTGATTAATGCACAAGAACTTTTTATTTTAATGAATTGAACTGTTCTATTCTTTTAACTGCATATTCTGCCTTAATTTTACACCGCAACTCTCATTCGGAATGTATTTTTGTCGGCGGTTATTTAACTTCCTTTTGTCTCTTTTGGAATGGAAGTACTCAAAAACTTGAAAAGTAAATGTAGATTCGAAAATAAACTGAACTGAATTGACAGAAAAAAGCAATTTAATATTGCTGAATCAATAAGTATTTTACCGTTTCTAAGGCATTAATGTCCAGTCCAGCTTCTTCCAGTTCACACTGAAGTCGTATTCTGTCAGCAGGTCTGGGACTAGTCTTCAACAGGGTATTTAGGAATTTCAAAGCCGCAGTCTGAAAAAAAGGAGCGTAAATACATTAAGCTGTCAAGTTAGCTATTATAAAAAAAGAAAGAAATGTGCTTGATGATGTAGATCGAAATTTACACAAACTATAAATTTTTCCCCGGAATATTTTAGAAATGTTTCCAATTATTTGCAATATTTTTTAACATATTACTTTAGTAGAAATGGCAATCACACAGCATGCAGTTACTTATAAACTCCCTACAAATATAATGGACTGAATTCAAGTGACGTCATAGTCACATGATAACCATAATCGCATGTTTCCAGCCAATCAGTTCAGAAATTTATGTGACGTCCTACTCACATGATAAATGTAATCACATGTTTTCAGTTATACGCTTCCTTGTTGCCAACTTTTACTTTTTCTCAAAAACTTTCTTTTAAAAAGTATACAGATTTGTCAACAATACGTTCATTGATGAATCAAAGATTTTTTTTTAAATTTTAAAATCTTTGCGCTGAAATTTTTTTCATAATATTTGAACATTTCTACCCAATACAATTGAAATTTATTTTAATTTTACAAATAGAACAGCAAGTATATATAAAAGTTAGTTTAATGTCAGTTTTGAATTCAGTAGTTTAGCTACAAATAATATTTAATATGTAATTATACCTACGAATTTTTAAAGGTGCAGAATAAGATGTAAGTTTTTATTGTGAATTTATTTTAAATATGACTGATTAAAAAATTTAATTAATAAATCACATGTATTAATAAAATTAATACAGAGTAAAATAGAATATCCATTAATCAAATTATATGCAATTTGAATATACAGTTGAAAATAAAAAATATTAGTAGCCCAGAAATCTATTTCTTAGTAAATGAAAAAAAGAAACAAAAGCGTAATGACACTTTCTAAAGTGAATTGTACCATGCACGACCTTGTTTGAAAAAAATAAAATTCCGAGTTCTTTTGTAAAACGCGAGCGAGAAATAATAATCATAACTACGGATGGACAACTCTCATGTAAGAAAAAAAAAAGTTACGAAAGATTGCGTCACTGCATTCAAGTTAGCAATGCAAGTAATTTTTTTTATTTCTTTATTATGAAAACTTTTTTTTTCTTTATCAGAACACAAAGAAATCGGATTTATGGAATATCCATTCGGAATTGACACATTTGGAAAAGTAATTTAGAATCTTTTTTTTCCTTTTTTTGTGTGGTTATTTTGATGTAATAATATATAAATTGATTTTATTCCTGAACAAATAGAGTAGCATTTTGTTAAGAACTGAAGTGAAGAAACAGAATTTTGTGCTTAAAACTTCTAAATTAATGATACCGAAATGATGAAACAGCAAAATGGCTGAAATCTCTTAAATTAGGAAAGAAAAAAAAAACTCAGGAAATATATATATGTTTTAACGAAAATTACACTTTGGAATAATATACATACTTTAAAGAAAATTTATAACAAAGTATCAATTTAAATTGAAATAGGAACTTAAATTGACAATATACCATTGAAGTAAATTAAAAACAAAAAATTTTAAATTTTTTTTTTAAAAATGTTAAATATTCCTGTATTTTCAACAAACAACATATCCTTCCACAAGATTTTCTTTTTCTTCGGCCACAAAATTTTGCTCTGACAATGACCATAAAAATTTAGGATTTTTTTAATTTTTAAATATTAAAAAAACAGAGTATTTTTTAAAAGAAGTAATAGGACTGAAATTTATCTTTACGTAAAATTTTGTGTTTTAAATCTACCTAAATTTAACCTTGTTTTTTTCAGTTAATACTACACTGGGGAAAATAGCATTTAGAATATTGAATAATAAGTTATATATTTCTCAGCACAATAAAACATTACGGATTGAAGTACGATTTTATGCAGCCAAAATGCATAAAATTTAAATTTTACTGAAATACTGCGAAACATTACGTCTGCTTTCATTGCTTTATTCAGTACTGAAATAATAAAAATTCCATTTTTTATATCATTTCCTTTTTTATTTTGTTGCTTCATTTCCATTTCTAAAACTGCAAGGTCGTGAGAATTTAACCCTTGAAAGTGAATTTTCATGCTGTAATAAATTTTCCAAAACAAAGGGTAGGGTATTTGGTAAGTTGATTTGTGAAAAAAATATCCGTGCAACTTGCAATTTCCTTTTATACGCTCAGATCCGTAATAAAAATAATTCGTAATTCTATGCTTTAGCAGTTAATCTTTTTCTTCAAACTGGAGTAAATGGGTTTAACGATGCAGAAAATGACGCAATTTTCGATTGTTTGAATTTTATAAAACCATAGAAAGAATATTTATCAATTTTCATATTTTAGAATTATAGAATTTATAAAGACTTATTGTAGGGAGAGTTGCTGTGTGTCTTTGACCTTTATAAACAGCTTTTCTTAGAAAATGCAATACTTCTATTGTTTTGAGAAGTGATATCATTTGCGAGTTCATAAATAACATTCTTCGCCATTTTTTAAATGGAAAGAAGGCAGGCATGGTTTTCTCCTCAGAGAAAGTGCAAGTTATTTACTTATTTATTTTTGTTTATTCTAAATTTAAATCTTTATTGGAATCCTTTTGAAATTTATTATCACCTAAAATATCGTTTGCAGTCTGAATTATTCATTTTTGCTTTAGATAATTCTAATGTTCGAATGAATTTTTTTTTTACTCCTGAGTAAATAATAATTCATGTACTTATTTATTATTAACACTTCACAAGCGTTTGATCGTCTCCAAGCGATAATGAAATTCAATGATATTTATACTTGCAATACTACAGAAGATAAATTATATGTGCACAGTTAAAAATAACGGAAAATTTACATTGTTTTTTTTCCGTTCCACTACTAAGGTTTGCATTTTCCTGTTACAATTTCATCGATTTCGTAATTCTGTCATTTTTCAAAAAATATTTAGCTCCAACATATAGATGCAAACATAAAGTTTAGTTTCAAAGTGTTTGTTTTAAATATCTGATCTAAATGCATTATATAGAACGGGTACATATCTATAAACTTGGACTAAACTTTGGTATTTCAATTGAGTATCACTATTATATAAACTAATTTAATATTAAATTATTAAGATTTTGAGAAGAATTCTAAGCATTAGTCTTGATGAGATTTAAAAATAGTTAAGTTTTTAATTCAATTTTAAATTAAACTATAAAAATTTATAATTTTTTTACTGTAAATTTTGCATTGTATTGACTTTACGTAATTTATCTCAAGCAGAGCTTTTAAAATGCATTGTCAGTAAGAGTTATATTGTATTTGGATTTTTTTAACATATACTATTTATAATTTTAATGGATATTTTATTTAAACTATTATATTTAACAACTTATGCAATTATTTACGTTATATTTTTTTAGGTAATTTCAGGTTTCTAGATTTCAAATAATTTTATTTGCAATGTAATTTTGATATTCAGCATTTTAGAATTTTTTACGGAACACTTTATGTAGAATGTTTTATGCAAAATTTTAATGAAATGTTGAATTTTGTATACCTTAATAAAAAAATTATACTTAATTGCTGAATAATTTTCTTTTTATATTTAGTAGTCCAATTTACAAATTAAATTATATTATATTCAGGTTTTTTTTCTTTTTTAGGTAATTTCAGGTTTCTAGATTTCAAATAATTTTCAATATTTTATTCTTTTAGATTTTGGACATTTTTTTTTTATTTTTTTTTTTTTTTTTTTTTTTTTTTTTTTTTTATATTTAGTAGTCCAATTTACAAATTAAATTATATTATATTCAGGTTTTTTTTTTCCAACTATTTTTTCTTTTAGATGTTTGGGTCACGATTCTCCAATATTTAGAAAATATACGTATTTCTAAAAATTTTTTAAAAAGGCCTTTAATTTTAAGTGAATTTTTTTAAAATTTATAATTAGAACTATATTTTTGATTTTCAGTATTAACTGTACGTTTTTCTCTTGCCTTTTTGTGAACCTTTGCGAATTACTTTTGCCATATGTTTCTTCCGTAATTTTAAGATTAAGAAATTAATACATTCTCTCCATTTTTATGTAATATACATTTGCTTTTTTTGACGGTAATACACTTATTATAATATTTAAAAATTCATATTTTAGTTTTTAATTCACAAATGTTTTAAAAATTTTTTTAATATGCGATTTTTTATGAAAATAAGTATTTGCAGTTAGTATTATTTCCTATAGCATATATTTATAGAATTTTGACTAATACCTTAAAAGATAAAATGTGTCTAAGAGAAAATATTTTTAAATTACTAATATACTAATTTATAAATAGGTACATAACTGCAATTTGAATCACAAATTCAGTTTATTTTAATGTTAAAAAATGCTTCGTTTCAAGTCGGAAATAAAATTCAGTTTTAAAAATGGTGATAAACATTTTCTCTTTTCGTAAGAGATTCAAATTAAATTACATTACATTCGATATTGAATATGGAATTTCTAGATTATTGCCATTTTTTATAAAGAAAGTTAGCTACAATTGCAAGCAAAAATATTTTCTACGAAAAGTGAAATGATTCTTTTAAAAGGATATTTTACTAAAATCTTGTGCTCATTTATTTCTAGAATCGAAAATAATTCATGACATAGAACAATCTACAAACATTTCGAATATTAAAAATTCTTCACTGTAAGGAAAAATTTTGATGAAAAACAAATGCTACGAATTATCTTTAAATTTCTTTAAAAATATTCTAACACCGAAAGTAAGAAAAATATAAGTATAAAAAAATAATGAAATTTACCTGAAATGCTGGCGGAGAGGTGATAGTTCCTTGCAGTAAGCCCACCAGAAACTTAAACCTGACAGGCTCGCCGAAAAGAACTCGAATAGCTGTAAGAGCTTCAAGAATTAGTGCGTGACCGCGACTAGATAACTCCAGAACACGGACGAGCAACTGAAAGAACAAAACAAAGCATGCATCAATTAAGGAAATTAGACTTCATTTCAGCCTCTTTTTTTTTTTTTTTTGCCTAAGACGTTCTCTTTCTGTGGTCAACGATGGAACAGAACGAAATGATTAGAGAACATCATTTAGCACAAAAAATGTCGAATAATAACCCTTCATTTGACTCTTAAAAACTTCGATCACGGAAAGGAATATGTATTGTGATTCTTGTTGAAGGATTAATATTCGAAATGATTTCGTGCCGAAAAGTGGACCTCTGGTTTTTTTTTTCAAAAAAATATAATGGAATGCTATGTAGAATAGGATGTGTACAAATGATTTAGAATGTTTATCTCTATGGTACATAGTAAGTTGTAAAGTAAGTATACAAAAGTAAAACAAATTAAAATATATACAACAAATATTGAGGGATATAAATCAAGTTTTAATAAAGTCTATTCATAATCCGTAAGGAGAAATCAAATAGCCAATGTAATCCGTATTGTATATACGTTTAAAAAAGGAATCAATGCAGTGGAACTAATACCGGACCACCTATTAAATTAATCGCTTTTAAAACTAGGGCGATCCAGGTAAACAATAAATGGCGATTAAAATTAATACATTTCCTCATTTACAATTAAAAGGTAGTTTAGAAAAAAAATTTAACCTGGAAGTAATTTTTCACTTAAGGTAACTGTGACAACGTTGGGAATAGTGATTTTGTGTAAAAATATATAAATGAACAATTTTTGTTTTGGTATTTAGTGCCACTTGAGTTAGGATATACATATAAAATTATTTTAAGATTTTTATTACAATATAAAAAAGGATTAAAATGTCCTTTTTGGTAAAAAATGAAGGAGAAGAATGACATATTTTCAAAACATAATAAAAAAAAAAATAAAATACTAAATGAATATTTTTGAAAGAAAAAAAAAAAAAAAAAAGAATATTGAAAATATTTTATTTTTTTTTTTTTGTTCATTTATTTATCATAATATTTGAAATTTTTATGTTTTTTCATGACTAATATTAAAAAAAAATTATCTCTTTTATACGCTTTTTCAACGTATTCAGTGACCTTAATTCGAAATTTGCAGGCGGAAAATCTAAATAAATCAAATATCTTATCTATACAAATAAATAAAATTGAAGTGTCTGTTTGTAATTTCAAATTAGCAGCTTTTTACTTAATGCACTAAAAGTATATACGGTACTCATAACAAAAAACCAATTTTTTAAAATTTTTGTCTGTCTATCTGTCTGTCTGTCTGTTTGTTCCGGCTAATCTCAGAAACGGCTGGTGCGATTTTAAAAATTCTTTCACTAATGGAAAGCTACATTAACGGGGAGTAACATAGGCTATATTTTATTCCCGTATTCTTACGGGAACGGAAACTATACGGGTGAACGGGAAACTGAATGCCAAGATGAACGCCAAATTGAACGCCAAGCTGAGCTAATGAAGTCGTTGTTTTGGTTACTGGCGACCGATGCTGTTCATGAGACATAATAGTGTTACGCGCACATGATAATACGCTGACACGTGCCATATTTTTTTTTTTTATGAAAGGAGAATCTCACTGTTCAGTTAAGTAGAGCATCGGCTGTTTCGGATGCACTTTTAAAAATAATAAATCAAGGCTTCATAAGCAAAAAGCAATGCAAGAAACAAAAAATTGATAAGTTTTACGGTTAGTTTTAATCCTTTCTTTTTTTTTTTATTTACATTTTTAGTCACATTTAAACAATAGTTATTAAAATCCCAATCTATATCTATACAAATAAATAAATTGAAGTGTCTGTTTGTAATTTCAAATTAGCAGCAATTGTTTGCGGGTGCGGGGGTTTAAGGGGCGTCAGAAATTCCGATTTTTAAGTTATTAGACGTACAGTCTTGAAACTTAGTAAGTAGATTCCTCTCATAGGGTAGAGATACGCTGCAAAATGGGTTTCGTGAAAATTGCCCTCAAGTGGCGTTGCGGGACTTAAGGGGCGTTATAGATAATTATTTCCATTTTTAAACTATTAGACGCACAGTCTTTATATTTGATAAGTAGATTTCTTTTATAGAGTAGAGATCAGCTATAAGAAGGTTTTGTGAAAACAGACCTCTAAATGGCGTTGCGGGGGATTTAGTGGCGTACTAGATAAATATTTTCGTTTTTAAACTACTTCACCTCCCTGCTTGAAAATTGGTAGGAATGTTTCTTTCATGGAGTAAATATCCGCTACAAAACAGGTTTGGGAAAAATTGACCCTCAAGGGGTGTTAAGGGCAGATATAAATAATTATTTCCATTTTTAAACTATTAGACGCACAGTTTGAAATTTGGTAAGCAGATTCCTCTCATAGATTCCTCACTTGGTTTTTGGGTTACGAAAGAGCAAACATCATTCTATGCTTCAATTTTAGAGATTTTTAGAAAACACAAATTAGATGAGTTCTGCCCCTTTTTTTTTATCAACAGGCGACAGTTACAGGTATAAGTATATTTTTCAATACAATCGAATTCTTAATGCAGGACTTAGATATCAATAATTTATACATATATATAAGCAGTAAAAATTTATAAAACATCATGAAATTCCCAGCGAAGCGGGCGGGTAACAGCTAGTTATCAATACAATATCAACTAGACGAGAAATTTGATATATCAGATTCGAACAAATCTCTGCTTTTCCACTTAAAAATGGAGAAGGAAAGGACGAGAACTAATTTTAATAATTTAATTGTATCTGTATGTTAAGTAGATAAAGTGAGCGTTACTTTTTTCTATACTACTAATAATAGCAGTAATACTTCTAACTCGCTATAATATCAAACACTTGCTTTTTAGGTACTTCATTGTAATTTTTATTTGGGTAGTAAATCTGTTATTATATTCAAAGCGTATCTTATCTGATGAATAATCAATGATCAAAAGATTATTTATCTTTCTGATAAATAATTTTTTCTATTATTTGAATGACACTGTCTTGCCATATTTTTATGTTTTTTTATGGATGTTCAACAAAAATTGCATCTGATGACTCATTGCATCAGAAATATGGAATAAAATCCATTTTATAAATAAATTTTAAGAAAAAAGGAAAAAAATTTATTTGGAGCCTTTATTTAGAAATGATTTTCTTTTTGTTATTTCATTTTTTAGATTACAACTCAACTTATATAAATTCAAAGCATTGTTCTATTACAGCAATCTAACAAATAACTAAAATCAGAAAACCGATTATCCGATAAAATGTTCAGATTCACAATAATGAATAATTTTTATGAACTCTTAAAATAAAATAAGAACGAAAAAATTATCCAGTTTACTTTTTTAAATAAAATTTCTCTCCTCAGCGCAAACGACTATCATACAACTTTAATTAATTTGAAAGGCTCAAAGAAAAGTTTTGACACGGAAGAATTTACTCTTCATATACTTATAAAAGCATAATTTTTCTTCAAGTAAGTTATACAGATGATGAATTCCTGAATTAATTTTCGAATATCTATAGAATGTGAAAGAAATTTTTATTTGATTGACAACCAGAAAATGCAAATCAAGTAAAGTTATAAAAACAAATTTCGTAAAGTAACGCCATTTTGTAGATTGACATATTAAAAATATAATCCTTGTTGATGTATGGTTCTCCTCCTAAAATAAGACCATTTCTAAGCCTAAAATATTTTTAATATAATTGATTTTGTGAAATATACAATATGATAGCAGATCTCACAAATATGAGAACTGATAAAACTCAAACATAAAAACCAAAGTTAAGAATTATTCAACTAAAAGCAGAAAAGAAAAATCGTTTTGTAATTTTTTCGTTTGTAGTTTTGAAACTAAATAGTTAACAACTGTATTTTTCCAAACGATATTTCCCTTACAAAAATTCTTCCCATTTTTCAACCATATGTTAGCATTTCAAGTGACCTATTAGAGAAGTGTAAATGTAGTGAAAGTCTTAAGCAAATTTAGTCAAAATTGTAGATAAAATTACTTACAATTAGTATAGCATTTTCAAATGGATTGAGATGCAATTCACAGAGACATAGAGAAAACATATGACATTTATATCACATCTCTTTTATTATAGTTCTGACAGGGACAAACAGTAGAAGAGAGAAAAGCAACCAACCAGATGATTTTGAAATTAAAAAAGTTTCAAATACGACAAGTCGAGAAGTAGCAATCGTGACAACTTCTAATCCTTATGTATCAAAATCTCGAAAGAACTGTCAAATAAATAAAATAAAATAACAAGAAGGAACACACATCAAACACAAACGTAACAAGAATTGTTCTTTTATTTATTATTTTTTTCCCTTTCACCAGAAGACATCGACGAATATTTATCATTCTCAAGTTCGATATTTAGAATCAATTCTTGAAAAAAACATTTTTCACCTTTGCCTTTGATTTATATTTAAAAAAAAAAAGATTTTAATGACTTATGACATTTCTCCAAGACAGTTCTCACAGCGGAACTGACATAGAGATATAGTGCTATGTCAGATCGGATTTTAAATCAGTTTGGACTGATGTAACACTGTTCGAACACCAAACGATCGATCATGTTTCATTTTCATCAGATTTAAGAATGGCAACGTACAACGCGAATGATGTACCGTTGAAATCTCGAAATGAATTCTGGAGTTCAGTAACCTCAGGTAACTCGATTTCAAATTGGACGAAGTGTTTCTTCATTGATAATGATTTTTTCAGACAATTACATAGATATCAAAATAATGAGGATAATGAATTGTATTTTTCTGTAAAGAAAGCAATGAACTACAGAGGTTTTGGGAAATAAATTTAAATAAAGAACTGTATTTTATTAAAATGATGTTTTCCCTTTTTTCGTCGACTGTTTTGTAGACAAAAACTTTAGGTTTGCCTCATTATAAAGGTATTTTTCAATTAACACGTGAGAACTCGAAAGTAGTTTTTATTCCAAAGAACGAAATTCTTTTTACGATTATTTTAAATAACACTAAGCAGTTAATATACCTTGAAAGTAAATTTAAATGCAGTATGCAAATAATATGTATTCAAGTAAAATCTGTATTAATTATGTATTTCCTGAAAAATTATTTATGAATGTATTTAAAAAGGAAAAAATTGTTTTTTTAAATATGTGGATTTTATTTAAATAGTTTTTAATAAGCATAAACATTATTTTTATAAAATTTTATACGTTCATTAGTTAATGGCTATTTTTTTCATACACAAATATCTTTTAATTATTTCCATTGTATTTTTCTCACTTTTAGATTCCCATAATTCTGAATGAAATTACTGCGAAGAGAAATTAAAAAATATATGATTATATTAGTAACATTTTATATAATAAGATAAATAAATAAATTCTCTTTAAGTTCAATGAACGAAAGATTTTAACTCTAAAATACTTATAATTTTGAATATTTTTTAATACTCTTTTCCTGAAAAGTATTTATATATACGTACATTCATAATAAATAAATATAGATATTTTTTAAATATTCATTAAAATCCCCAAATTTGAGATTTTTGTGAAAACAGTTACATAAAATTTATAAATACATTATTTTGAACTATTCTTATTTTTGCGTGTAAAAGTGAAACTAAAAATGTAAGAGTTTAAGGGTTTGTTGGAAAATTAAAAAATAAAGATTTCAAACGTTGTCGGATATCTTAAGTAGAAATGCACAAGTTATTTAAGTTGCATAATGAATTAATCAAAAATCATAAAAGTGAACTTTTAAGTACAGCAAAAATAGTAAAACCTAAATTACAGAAATACAGATTTAAATTACATCATGGCATTATTTGGAAAAACAACAAGAGAAAAATACTAATCAATTATAGTAAGAAGATAATGCCATTTTACTTTCCAAAACTTTGTTTATTGCAGAAGAATAATTTCATAATACATAGGAACACGAGATTGCGAACAATAAAATTAGGCTTAACACGAACACGAATTTTAAGCATTTTGTGTTAAAATTCAGAAATAATAATAAGATGCATCAGAATTTCATACATGTAGCAAAATGGTTCTCCGTTAAAACAACTGTACCACTTGTTTCATAATATTCCAGATATTACAAAAAGAAATGGCAGAAAATCTCTACGTTTTGTTACTCTGTGTGTGTGGCCTCCGCCCATCATAACACTTCTGTCGAAATCATGCCATTGTGTTTTGTTTCTCTAAAAGACAAAGATACCTTTCTCTTATTTGCATGTTTGGGCGTTCATGCATGAGAATTGATGATCGTCCAACAATTCTAAAGATCTTTCTTTCGCCACAACTGTCTTTTAGAAGAAATCTATGTCAATATTCACGGGTCGTTTAGAATACCATGATTTGACAAGTAGTTTTCTCCTTTTTGTAAACCTCCAGTTGCATTTCAATTAATGGTAATCATTGCTTTATATAGAAAAGCTAAATTAAGGCGTTCTGCTACGTCAATTATTCAATATCTTTTCGAAATTCTGCCTGTGTGAGTGTAGCGTTAAGAGCTAAAAGTAAGTATGGTTATCTTTTTTTTTTTTGGTAATACTAGTAGTGCGTACATAATTTTTGACATTCCGAAAAGGAAGAAAGCGTAAAACAAAAGGAGTTCATTATTTTAATGCCTAACGGTGTAATGATTGATAAGGGGTTGAATTAGAGTAAGAGAAAAAGTATACAGAAGCACAGATTTATGGATTAAGAAATTTCTCATGTTATGTGGAATATACTGCAATTGAATTAACTAGTAATGATTTTTTTTTATTTGTATTCAACTTTTGCAATACAGTTACTGATAAGAGTTAGTGCATTGAAAAAAAAAAAGATACAACGAAAGAGTAAATTTTTAATAGAAAATTTTCCCAAATATGGTACGGGGTGATTATAATTAAAGTTCCAATTTTAAAATGTTGTAAGAAGAGAACCACTACTCAGATCCAGTTCACATTTGAACTGAATATACTTGAAGATAAGGAAAACGGTATGGCAAAAGAAAAAAAAAATCATCGGCGTTTTCATAACTGCTTTTTATGTGGTTTTTGGCCAAGGAAACAATTTTTTCCATTTAATGTGGTACGACCTAACCGTGTGGAGGCTGTTTTCACTAACAGTGTGACAACTGGTGAATGACTTGGAAGTCATTTTTTTCGTCAAAAAACCGAAACAATCAGACTCATTTAATTTTACAGTTAGTTTAATATGTAACTCGTGACAAAACCGTCATAATTGGATTTAAAATGCCATTTGTAGTTAAATCCACTTCAGTTATGGTGCTTACAGAGCTATCTATTGAGACACTTTGAAACTTTTTTCTTATATTATACTCAGTGTCGGTTGATTCATTGGGCGCTCGGAGCGGGCGCCCAGGGATCTGGGTCTAGAAGGGTCTTAAGGGGCCCGGATAAGCTGGACTTAACCAAACTTTCTGGATATAAATTTAAATCCCCTAGTGCCAAGGGAACCGCCTACTCTTCTGCGCCCAGGGCCCGAAATAAGCCTAAAACGGCACTGACTATACTGTTTCCCTCCTTTTTAGGTATATTCAAATCAAAATTGAAGTCATATTGATCAGTGGTTCTTTGTTAAAAGCATTTTGAAAGTGGGACTTAAAAAAAATCTCCTTTTATTTTCAATACAGTAAGTTCTCCGAAATATGGCTTAAGTTTTTTGAAAAAGAAATGTGTCTATATTTTTTTCCGTACTTCTTTTCAACATATTCTGAAAAGTGAAGTGTACGTAAATCTATAATTCAAAATCTGAAGTACGCAAAAGATGTATTAAAATTTATGCAAACATATGTTCAGTTTTTTTAAAATTTGATTCACAATTCATTAATATTGTTATTTTATTTTAATGGATTTCCCAAGAGATTAATATTTTAAAATTATAGTCATATAAAGTGGGCAAATTGAAAATCTACAACATCACAAACACGCTTCAGAGTCTCCCCCCTTTTTTTGATAATAAGAAACTAAGTTATAAAAATATGAAGAAAAAAAGGTTTAACAACAACAACAACAAAAAAAAAAACTCACTCGAATTAAGAAGCTTTAGCTGTTTGAAAAATCAAAAATATAGCCATATAATGTTTGAAATAATTTTCACCATTGATAAGGTTCAATATTTCAACTAACGGTCTCCAAACTTCATCATTCATATCATGAACATAGTTCTTCCACTTACCCTCAAGTATCATTTTGCGTACTTCCTGGGGTGCACGTACCCCATTGACCTAAACGAATTTTTTTCAGATTGCTAGTCGGAAAATTAAATTACAACTTTTACAACGTGACAGAAATATTTTCCATTTTGAGAAATAAAGAAATAGTTATGCTCAGTTTCATTTAAAAATTTCAGAATATGACTCGGAAAACAATTATTATTATTACTTTTTTAAATTTCTGATGGAGCTGCGGATTGGTATTTTACCATCGCAGACCTAGTATATTCTCCGGGAGCTGGCACCTGAGCTCCAACGATGTGAAACCGAACAAGAAATTTAAACTTGTCGAGAGCACCCAAATTATCTTTTATATGCCGCATAATCAACAACATGGGCGCTGTTGATTTTTTGCATCATGAAAATCCCCGATTTTCATAATACAAGGCCAACGCCAAATCAATTATGCAACCCAACTGGCAGAAAACAATTATCAATGTCCAATAATAACAATTTTACGCCACATTTAATTAAGAACGTAAAACTGAAAAATGAAGAAAAAAAAAAGGAAAGATCTCAATAAAAGCTAATTTTTTTTCTTTGTCTCGCTAAACGTTTTTTGTACAGTGACTTTATGTATCCTTAATAGGTAAGATTTTGATACCGCTAATAGAACATACTCGTAATTGGAATGTGTCTTGTTTCTACAAAAAGTCTTTGGCTTTCTTTCTTTGGTTCAAAGCACCTAATTGTTGTTAGAAATCAAATAAAATGTGCATATATTTGTACCTACTATCTCTAGTACAGGATTAGAGTTTTAAAATTTTTCATTAAATAAATTATTTAATTAAATAAAAATCACATAGATCATTATTAATAAATTTTATTGAATTAAAATTAAAATTAATTGGGTGAACGCTACATCCTATGTATTGAAGAGGTATTAATTTCGCATCAAAATAAAATCTTTACTAGAGTGTAATTGTATATTACATTAATAATATATCTGCATAAAACACAAGTATAGAATCATACAAAATTTATGGAATTGTATAAAATTATTTTATAGAAGCAAAAAAAGTTAGTCATTTAGTAATTGGTTTATGAAAAGAAAAATATTGTAAATAATTATTGAGCAAAAATGCATTTCATTTATAGATTAAATTTTAAAAAAATTATTATTCTCTACCATGGTAACAACGAATTTATCGTTATCTGTCGTGACTTAAAATATTCTCGTTGATGTATTGTGAAAGTTTGGAGAGTAGGGTGCTAGCAGAGGTATCGTAGGCTAGCTGACCAGGGATCTGTGGTGGTTTCTACCAAAGGACTCATTTCCTGTTCGGAACTAGTCAACGGTCATGTAGTTTAGCGTGGGAGAATATCCAAGACCGGACACTACGACGCTTTTCTAAGGCAAGTCCATCTTTGACCTTCCTTTATCCAGCCTCCAGAGAGGTGACCGGCGCAGTTCCCGCACCAATCTCCAGCTTCAAAGTCCACCGCGTGAGGGGTGACTAGGACCAATAGCTGAATAGTAATCCTGACTATGTCCAAACAGAAGGGATTCTGCATCACTGAGGCTTAGAAGGGCGTGACGTATTCGATCTTTAAAGAGATTCTCGATAAGCAAAGAAGCTTCACAAATGATAGATAGACACTTCAACAGGCTTCAATACTTTACTAAGCCCCAGCACATCTCAATGTCGTCCTAACGTAGTCTTTCACTGGAGTGATCTGGCTTTACTAGTAACCTCGACAGCGCTGCCCCCTTATATATAGCAGCACCGTAGCCGATCAATCTTACGAGGTCCGTCATCAATAACCTTCATATAACTTCGAAGTTCAACTTTGATAAATAATCAATCACAGTTAACATTAAAAGCGATCATATGTTTTAGAAAGTTTGTAATTTTTCAACAGTAGTTTCTACGTAAAAAAGAGAATTTTGATTTTCCGAATTTTTTTTTGAGTGAGAAAAAGAAGGGAAAGAATTTAGAAGAGAGGAATCACCCCTTCCCTCCTGTTGGATGAGCTACAGTCTTTAAAAATTGCGATACATAAAAAGAGAGATCAAATTAATCAGAACTTCTTGATATATACTTCAAAATAAAAAAATTATTTTCGTTATTTATTTCTTTTGGAAAAATCTAATAAGCAGTTCCATTAAAAAAAAATTCTCACTTTACAAGATAATCTTATCTTATTGATCTGGGCATTTTAAAGAACATACAACTGAATCGGAATAACGTGCTAAAATTCTGAATGTTTGGCGACCTTCAGCATTTATGGGTATGTTTATTAAATTAACGGTCATCTGTCTTGAATGAATTAATTTTTTATGAAATATTAAAACTACCGAAAATATTAAATTCAAGAAAACAAAGAACATAAATAATTTTTTATCAAGTTAAATCACTCTAAATTTTTATTTGTATTTATTTTTCGAGAAAAAACTCGTAGTTTATATTTCAAAATGTAAAAAGACTCGTACTCATCTGGTTTTTTATACAAAGTAATAGAGGAGAGGCACACTCTCACATAATTCACTACTACATTAAAAGTTTGTTGAATCTTCCAATAGATGTCGCCACGAGAGGTGGTTGATAAAGTTTTTCACACAACTATTTTTGAATAATTAATTGAGAAACTTAATGCAGCAAAAGCGATTTTAATAATAATAAAATATTTCAGTGATATTTTAAAAACAAACAGAAGCATTCTTTTTGAAATTGACAAAAATAATCTGGTGAATTAAAAAAAAGGAAATTAAATTGGAAAATTCATTGAAAGTATAATTTGATTTATTTTTTGTTCTGTCAAATAAAATATTTGAAAAAAGTTCACAAAAGGAAAATCAAAATGTAGAAATTTCAAATCTCCTTCGTTTTCTTTAAAATGCCCCCCATTCCCATTTGTCACATTTTCCTTAATAAAATGGGAATTATCTTTTTAAAAAGAAGAGAAAAACAAAACTATAACTAAAAAAAAGAGAGTATTACATCCATTTAGAAAATTCTTTGATCAATGCGTAAGAATACCGTACGTTTTTCATCAAAAAAAGAAATTTATTATGTTATTGATCCGCAACTATGATTTTATTAATTATAAGTATGGTAAACTTACTTGCAACAGTTTTTAAGCTATATTAAAAGCTTGTTTTTGTTTAATATACAACGATGGAAAAAAAAGAAAAGGTTTTACTCTAGGAAAATTTTAAGACCGTTAAATATTTCAGTTATGAAAAAAAGTTCAAAGTTGTTGCCCTCAGCTAAATTAATTTTTAATCAAAAATCTTATTTCTAAAATTAACTATAATAAATCGTTTTGCTTTCAAAAGAAACTGAATATCAATGCTTCAGCCCAATTTCCCACCCCTGATTGCTCTTTTAAATCCAAAATAAGAAAAAAATTTGAATGCTTTTTAAGAAATGTTAGTTAATAGTAATCCGTTTAATTACATTTAGTTTTTAATTAAAAATAATGAAAAATTTCTTCTAAACGACATGTTTGAGGTACATACCATCATTATAGAACAATGTTAAAATTTATTTAAGAATTTTTCGACCGGAAATATAAATTTCGATGGATACTCTTTTGTTAATTTCAAATAATCTTCTAATATTTTTCTCTGTGTAGAGAGAGAATAAATTCCAGCGTATTGCAAATTTACAAGATTATGGCTGTGAAATAATCACATATTTAATTTCCTTTTATAAATAAAAAACATGCAAGATATTTTTGAGCGCTGATAAGTCCAAAGAAAGTGTTAAAAATTCCTAGCTTCCTAAACAGATTGATCATTCTAGTCTAACGAAATCTGTATGATCTGTCTGTCTTTCATCGTCATCGATTATTTGATAGACAAACATTGATGGATGAGAAAGAGTTGGCGTTGGTATATGGTATAAGGTTTTGGTGGAGGTCTATTTTTCATTTACAGAAGAATAATAAGAGAAAAAAATCCTCAATATACAGTATACAAGAGCTTTCTAACGTGTGTAAAAAAAATAAAAGTACATTAATGGTTATTGGATTTATTAGCACGCTTTCTAAGCAGGTGCAGCATTTTTGATTCGTTATTTAGAATGTATAATTATGGTGTTATGATTTGTACATATGTAACATTTTTTTATTACTATTTTCTACGGTACATACGTATTATACCGTCAACCAATTTCGTCAAATCAAAAGATGTCGCCAGATTCTGCGATATATAGCCAATAGTGGGACCCGTTCCCGTATACATTCAAACACAATAATGATACCGATAATAGCATTTGGCGATATTTGTTGAACTGGCAATGTCTTTTCGTTTGGCGAAATTGGTTGGTGGTATAGTATGTAAGTATCTTATTTGCATTGTTATCACAAAAAAGAGGTAAAATAAATTTCGGAGCGTTTTCAACAATGTTTGAACAAAATATTGAAATCACAAAAAGGAATAAATTTAGAATTTCTCTTTCTGAACTAAGGTTAAGCAGCATCTGTTGCCTCACTAAAATAATCAAGTTTTCAGAATAGGATGAATCCGCTATAGTAATAAAAATCTATTTGTGTAAAGTACATTTTAAGAGTATTATTCAATAAAACCACATGCAGCATATTTGTATATTATACTTTCTTTCTATGCTTACCTGTAGGGCGAGTATTCGAGATTTTGGGTATGTGCTCATGAAACAAGAACAGATGCTCGACAAGCCGTGAGCGTCGTCTGTCACGTGAATCACAGATTTCTGTTTAAAAAAAAGAAGTTTTAGTTAATTTAAGATATTGCAGTGACAAAAAATACATTTTCAGGAAATATTTTTATAACTTTTGTGAATAGTTCATATTATTTTATAATCCTCGTTGGGAACCTTATTTAATTTTGCTTTAATTCTTTTAAAAATAATTTCAGGTTTACTTAGGTTTAATTTAAGAAGTAGGATTCGAAGTGTTCCTCAATTCAGTGGAACAATACTAACTTAAATGTTTTATTGTAAAACCTTAGTTAATTTCTTTGGAAAATTATTACACACACACAACGGGCTAAATTCCTGTGACGTCATAGTCACATGATAAGCCTATTAGTTCATACGCGCTTCGCTACTGTCAACTTTTGCTTTTTACAGAAACTTTTTTTAAAAAAGTATTTGCTTGTCAACATTAAAATAACGCATGTAAGTAAGAAAATGCACTTGATTTAAAAGTATACATATACTGTATAGTAATTCTTTTAATTTTAAAACAAATCTCTGAAGAATCTTAATACTTAAACATCTTTACCAAATTATTATATTTGAAATTTTATCTAAATTTTCCTAGAACAGGTACAAATAAAATGTTATTTTTAAATAAATGGAAAACACGTGATTGTATTTATCACGTGATTGTCATGAATTTAGCCCATTGGAAAAGTGCTATCTCCTAATTCATTCTTAACAGGATGTATTATTTTATTATTTAGAACATTAAAAAATCATACATAATACATTATTATTATTAGAACATTTAAATTACCGATTATTTTATTAGAACATTTAAAAACACCGCTAATTTTTGCAGGATAACTTTATTTAAAAAAATCATATAATGGTCTTTTTTTATATGTAAAATAAAAACTTGTAACAAATTAGTTAATGCAATTCTTGTTGAGATTTTGAGAAACAAGCTTTTGTGCCATTTTATAATAAGCATACATTTCTATTTTCAAAAAGAAAACAAAAAGTTTCACTATCACTAACTTCAGTAAACGATGTGTTTTACGTTCTTTTCACGTTATTTTGTTGATCGTGATTTTCGAATTATCTATTCGTGTTCAAAATATGCTATTATGGAAACAATGAAGACATTAACCCGGAACTGGTTTTCGGAAACTATTTTTTGTCCACATTTATCTAATGGATCTAAATATGATTAAATTAATGATGTTACAAATGTGCATCTAGTAGTTAGTTGAACGCAGATGGAAAATGTTTAAAACGTTCTCAAATAATTGGCTATATTCAAAACGCAAGTTGGTGTTTTTTTTTACCAAGTTTAATTGTATTAAAGTAATTGCAGATTATTAAGAACTTTATATATTACGTACATTCTTCTGGATAATAATTAGTTAAGAAGAACATTAAATTTTGTATAGCTTAAGCCATCGGGTGTGACAGAATAGTAAAAGCTCTTAAGTAATTTTAACGCTTAAAAGTAGAATAAAAGAAGTTTTTATGCAGTGTTCTGAAAACAATAAATTAAGATTGTGAGCGTGATGTATGTGCATGTACTTTTTTTAGGCTTAACTAAGTTCGAAGATTTTTGAGTTTTATATTTAGAACCACTTTTTTAAAAATCTTTTCACAATATACTTGGCATTGCGCTAAACATACATTCATTAAGTATGGAATTTGTTCAACACTTTCGCAGATTTAATATCATGCAAAAACTCTAAATAAAATGAAAAAAAAACCTTAAAAAAATTTAAAAGAAAAACTATTTTTCTTATTCCTGATTACATATAAATTAAAATAGACATCGTTCGATAAGTTTAAAAGTTGTTCAATTTTTTAATGTTTTATGTTGTGTGTGTGTGTGTGAGTTTCACTTCGATTCAAATTCGAAACTAGTAAAAGCAGACATGTGCGTGTGCTAGCGATAAAAAAATATATTTTCTACCTTGTAAGTTAGATATGAGAGGGCAGTTGAATGAGTTTATCGCTAACTCTAAGTGATCTGATTTACTGTTGAAATTAACATCTTCAATATTACTTCTGTAAGCTTGATGAATGTTTACTGAAATACAAAACCTATACTAATCTAAGAATGATACTATTATTTCCATAAATGAATTTACGAAGCTAAATTCGTGTCCATGTCATGATTCAATTAACCCTGTATTGAAGTTAAAATACCAAAATTAATTGTATAAATACCAAATCCTGTTCGAAAGAAAATCCATATAACTAATTGGCTTTCCTACTTCATAGTTTAACTAAAACATACGTTTCAAAGTTATAAATTCTTTAAAAAATATTAAAATAGTTCATTGAAAAAATAAATGTAGGTTTCACTTTAATAATATGTGATCAAAAATAATATTTAAAAAAAATGAGTATATTTAAGTTTAGCAATTTTTCCTTAATTAAATATATCATGATATTTTGCATCTAAAAAATAATAAACAATTTTCTTTATATTAAAATTAAACCTTTCGAGGTATTTTTTAATCTATTCTTTGAAAAGTTATAAACTCAAAGGATAAATTATTGCTATCTTAAGGAAAGAAATATGAATGAACTTTCTTGCCGGAAGAATCAGTTTCTAAATGTTATATCTAGTAAACAAAGAAGCGTTCACTGAATATTTATTTTTATACTCGTATAATTTTATTTCTTGACCGTGAATTTCCCTTTCCAATATCTTTACCCTTTCTTCCTAATCCGCAATTATGGAAAATTGCGGAAGACAATGAAGACATAAACTCGAAATTTCCGCTAAAAAAGAACGCCGCTTAAGCCTTTTTCCCCGTATGAATGTAAATCATCATTAATTTTTCTTCGCAAGCCTTGTTCTTTTAGACATTAAATGTATCTTCTATCAGTACTTAGATGCAACCTTCGGCGTATGTATTTAAAGAAATAAAAAAAAAAAAATGAAAAATAAAAACGGAAGGCCAGCACTAAAAAGGTGATAGTAATTTTATTGTTTCTTGCCAAAGCAGCTTCACGTTCCATTAGGGTTAATTAACTTTTGGAAACTTGATTAAACACGAGTGTGATGTTTAGAAGTGAAGCGGAAACTTGTTCCAAGTTCAGATTATGATTCAAACCACTTAATTTGCTTAAATTACTTTGGGAAGAGGGTAAAAAAAGTTGAATGAATATGCTGTTTATTATATGATTTATAGATGTATTGATATAAAGCAAAAGATTTTTTTATCGTCATTTTTTTCCTGCATTGAACATCTAATATTGCATTACTGAAAGGGGGGGGGGCATGTAAACGGTGTTTGTTGGGTTGAGTTGTTATTGAAAGTAATTCATTAGAATAAAGATTAATGGCTTGTATTACACAGAGATCATGTACTAATTGAACAATTATTTTTCGCAAAGAAAAATTTGAACCATTAATTTAAAACATCATTTGAATCTAATACTATTGTTATCAGTTTTCTAAAATCATTATTTATTAAAGATAATAGAAGAAATTGAAAGTAAATTAACGGGAAGGGTTTAAACATTTTTGATGGACTCTAAGCCTTCTCGTTAAAAACATCATTAATAGATTTGACTGACTATTATCTTTATTCATAATTCAATTGTTTTTTTATTTTAAACCTAAGAAATCGATGTTGCTTGACTAGAGGTAATTGAATGAATACCAAATTTATTTAGATTTGAGAACTGTCTATGATGCTGTAAAACTTTAATCCTTTATTGATTCATGAAATGATTTAAGAAATAAAATAAGCAAATAATTCATATTATTATGAATGTTTGTACTTTTAGAGTTTTTAGAATTTTTTTAAAGTAAAGTTTTTTTAAAATTTAAGAATTTTCCCCTTTTTCTCTATTTTTCTTTCATTTATTTTTGGTATTTAATATATTTCCATTTCTTTTTTATAAATCCATATAGTATATTTGATATTAAATTCTAATTGTACAAAAAGAATGAAAAGAAGTTTAAGGTAAGAAAAACAACAAACTTAAATATTTTTTTTAAACAAATGCTTAAAATATATTTCTATTGAATCAACAAGTGACAGTTGGAAAAAAAATATTGTTTATAATTTACATATATATATGTAGTTTATCTATCTATCTAAATATATAAAGAAATATATATATATATGTATATAGTTTTATTCTCTTTATATTTCTTTACTTTTTCCATTGGTACTTACGTATTATACCGTCGACGAACTTCACCAAATAAAAAAAACGTTGCCAATTCAAAAAACGTAACCAAATGCTGTCATCGTTATTATTGTTTTTGTATATGGTTGGAAAAGATTTTCCATTATTAACTATGTATCGCGACATTTTTCGACATCTTTTAATTTGAAAAAATTGGTCAAAGGTATAATACGGATCTTCTCATTTGCATACATAATATCAACTTTTAAAATAATAAAATAACTTGAAATAAACATCGATGTTTAATGGAAAATTTATCAGTCATTAATAAAATTAAGAAGAAAAAACAATTCAAGTAATGGATAAATACTTACTGGATTTTGAACTGCATATTTTAGGCACAGTAGACAGTCGTATTGGTTACTCTGAAAATAAAAGACAAAAATTGTTAATTTTTAGACAATAACTGAAATCAATGCATGGTAAAATGTGTTCAACTAAAGTATAATCTTTTTCTCTTCTTTCTTAGAAAAAATGGCAGTACATTTCTTTATTTTAAATTAAAACTTATTTTCATTTCATAAAATCCAGTTTTAGGTACAGTGTGGTAGTTGTTACTTATGCCACACTGCTCGAAGGAACATCAGATCGAGGTCCATAAAATTCATCGTGGCAAAGGGGCTAGTTGTTTGCCTGTCGTTATCCGTAGCTTTAAGCACCATTCAGGTGACAGTGCGATTTGGCTCGGTTCTACCCCACAATTTTTCGCCAATTCAAAAGACGTCGCCAGATGCTATCATCGTACTTGCATACAAAAATACTGTGTTCTTACATGTATAGGAACAGTTTTTTTTTCATCGGCTGCATATCGTAGTATCTGGCAACATCTTTTCATTTGGCGAATAACTCGATGGTGTAAAACGTAAGTACCGTGAATTCTTGTTAAAAGATATATTGATGTAATAAATAGTATATTGATAAGTTAAAATAATGTGTATATGTGTTTCATTTCAACTCATCAAGGGCCATAGGAGAAAAAAGGCTATTATTAAAAGCTCAAGCTCAAATGAACCATTGAAACAAATCTTACACACTTTACATGGTTAGTCCTCCAAAAAAAAATAATAATTGCATTAAAAATATATTATATATTGCGAATATATTTTATAGTAATTTATCTCATTACTTTAGATTTAAATAGGGTAGAAGTTAACGTATTTTTGAGTTCAAAAACACTGGAAATATAAACTTAAACGCAGAATGTTACTGACATGAAACCTTGATTCCCTCACAACTGACAGAAAACACATAAGCGAGTTTTTGAAAATCCGCAACCTCAACTTTTCAAACAAGCAAAAGCACACAACCTCCAAAATGTAATTAAAAACTGGAATTTTACAATATTTAATTATAAGTAAACTCTGAGGAGGGAGAGGGGACACAATAATCATTTGATAAAGAAAATCAAAAGCTTTTTTTTTCTTTCCCAAATAAATGTTCAGTGAGATAATCAATAATTATTTCTTTCAATATCCGATGCATTGAATCAAAGCGTTACCTCCGGTGAGAAACATTTTAAATCTTCTCTCAGCATATCAAAGCAGAAATCAAGTATATTTCCGTAACCTTCTCTTGTGCAATACTGATATTAAATTTCACCTTTTGGCCCCACAGCAAAACTTATCTGAAATGTTTGTCATTTATTTCCTGCAACAACTAGAGCAAAACTTCTGCAGACCAACGAAGAAATGGTTATTTACTGAAGGAAAATTATCGTTTGCAACTATTATCTAATATTCAAAAAAGAAAAAAAAGAAAGTTTTCAAGAACAAATAATGGGTTCTTTGAATGTTATACGAACCACAAGTATTCGTTAATGTTTTATTTTTGCAGAAGCCACGCACCTCTTTTCTTGAAGAACATTTTACATTAGATTTTGGATACACAAAAGAATGTTTATTTTAGTCAACTACTATTATTCGAAATGTATCATTAATGTGTAAGTTAATATCAGTCGCGCATATATATTTTCGAACTAAAATGGCGAATGCTTGAGACATTAACCTCTTTTTTATTGTAAGCGACGAACAAAGGAATAGCAGTGTTTCTCAAAAGGTTATAGAAAACTACTTTTTCAAGATGTGATAAGATGCTATACTTTTTTCCGGATTCTTTTTTCTTTTCTTTCCAAAGATGGAATTGATGGCAAATTTGATTAGATAGCATTATACAGCAAAGGGAGAATTTTAGAACTTTAATGATCTCTCAGTGAAACTGATACTGCAAAAGTGCAACAATAATGGTTTGCTTTTTCAAAAAAAAATTGCATTTAAGACGACCAAAGTTATTTCCCTTGATTCAGGATCAGAGATTGTTTCATTTAGTAAGATGCGCGCGGACACGCAAACATGATGAGTTTTCAGTGTGTAGTGACGCACCTTTTTTGTACCAGCCAATCAACCAACCTTCGAGCAATAAAGCTGTAAAAATTTTATGTTAGACTTTTCAGAGTTTTGTACTCTCCAATGGAGTACTCATCTGTTGCTGTTATCGAATCGATCTAATGTTTTATTTTTACGCTAATTATTTTTTAATGTAAAATTTTTTTTATCGACTCGTTATCTACCGCTTTTCTGTGGGTATTTCATGATAAATTATGTTTAAATATGTATATTTTAAAGTTATTATTATCTAATTCTTAGCTTCAAACTTTCAATTGTAGTAAAAATATTTTTATAGCCCTCATATCTTGATTTAAAAGGAATAGGGCATTAAATTCTAAAAAGGAATATATTTCTTTTTTACGTAGCCACACCCCCACCCTTTGGTTGTCAATTTCCACAAGAAAAGTTCGCAGCAGGTCTCTACTCAATAAAAGAAACATGCTTGCCAAATTTTAAATCAATAGGTCTAATAGTTGAAAAACAGGAATTTTTATCTACAGCACTTTCTGCCCTTCCTTTGAAAGTCGATTTCTGCAGAGTACGTTCATAAACATGACAAATCAAAAGATGTCACCAAACTGCAGAAATATTTTTTTAAATATGAGTGGGAATGGTTTTCCACTATTGGGTGCATATCACGGGATTTTACGACTTCGTACTCACGTAAACACGCACACATATTTCACACTCTTTAGCATAGGTAGGTTTAAAAAGAGAATTCTCTAAAAATACGTTTAATCTTTTTTGTTTTGCTAAAAATATGTTTACGGTTTCTTGAAAACATCAGTGAAGTTCACTACAAAATTGTGGAACGATACAATCAACGGTATGATTTGTATACACCCCAAACAAACATATATAAGCATTCAAATTATATTTAAAATTATTTTAGATATTCATTTAAGGAGCGCTAGTTTTCATAAAAACATATCTGGTTACAGATTGTAATAAAATATACTGATAATTTTACTTTAAATATTCCAAAACTTAGTTCAAAATTTGCATCAAAAATTTCTTTTAAAATACATTTAAAAGGAAGCATGAATAATTACTTAGCCACTAAAAAATTAAATTTCCATGTCATGATACTATAAATAATACCAGTTCATGCAATTTAAAAAATGTTTGTGATTGACTGAAAGTCAATCTGCATCTTAACTTTGAGCTTTACGCCATTTTTTTAAAAAAAATTTCGCCTACAATCAGATTAATCTTGAAGCGTGAAAAAGAGAAGTACACACAAATAGAACTCGTAAGAAGTTCCATTTCGCATGTACCCCCCTTTAGAAACTCGTCCACAGTTCCCACAGATTCACCTGTCAAAAACTCGCCGGTGTATTAACTTCCCGGCGATTTCTGTAGTTTGAATAATTACTCTGGGGACGTTTTAGGGAGGGAATGCCATTCCCAAGCACAATTCATTAGCGTGGCATATTTATGTTCTGAGTGCGAGTTAATGGACTTTCTTAATGCATGATAAGAAAAGTGCCAGGAACATGCCACCCAAACGAGTTCAAAAACGAATGGGTATAATCGGTTGTCAGGTATAACAAATGGAACGATTTCGTATGCACGGCGGAGGAATGATCGACCATTAAAAGGATATCATTGTCTGCACCAATTAATAGTTCGGATACCGGTGTCCTATCACCAATTAAATGTCGTAATTAATAGGATGCGGAAGCAAAGAACAGTTATCTGTTTACGATGCACCAACAAGATCTTTTGACGGAAAGCGGGGTGTTTATATCTAATAATATTTAGAAGCGAACTCCCCTTGTAATGTACCTCGAAGCGAGTGGACCTCACACAATGACAACACGGTAATGACTTTCGTATGTTTTCGATACAGCCGAGACGATTATAATATTTTTGGCAGCTTATGCTTAATATTTGCATGTCTAACTGGGGAGGTTAAGGTCATTTTAAGACGCTGTGTTATCTAGTTCAATCGTTCGAGTCAGAGCTTGAATACTTAAGGCCACATGTGGCCTCGTGAGCCCTTGAGTGATTCGAGATATTGAAAAATAAACATTTTTCTTTTTAATAAATGGATTTTTATTTATTTTTTAACTCGCCAAAGTAGACTGTGTGGAAAAATGTTTTTCGAATGTAAGCCATACTGTTTGATCATTAGTAGATTACCAAGGTCTGTGTTTTCCCATGTAGTCTTAGCTAAGTATAGTTTTGCAATCTGTTGATTATTAGCATAGTTAAATATCCACAAATACTAAATTATAATTTTCCTATGATAATTTGTTATACAATCATGTATACTTAATGGCTTTAGTCAAATTTATTTGATAAATTACGTATCGTTAATAATTATATATATATTTTTTATTCTTTTTGCATATATACGTGATTCGAAAAATGTAATGAAGGGTTAAGGTCTTTTTAGTTCTTACTTGGCCGACCCAAATTTATTCTATTTATTTGGTGAAACTGAATATATATATAATTCGAAATTTTGCAACAAATAAGGTTTATATAAATGTGATCCATAAAATGGAAAATATTTTGTCAGTTGAAATGAGAACTAAGTATTTAGTAATCATTATCGCAACGTTTCATTGAATATAGGAATAGACGCTTAAATGACTTTTTTACATTCAATATAGTAGATATCAACAGAAAGAATAACAAGAATGAAAAACATACTTTTATTATAGCATTATGTATATTCTTAAATTAAACAATATTAAATCAATTGTCTACAATTAACTAAATATGAACCGTTCCTTTGTTACTATAATAAGTTTTTGTTTTAACTTTATTTCGATTTTCACTTTCCTGTACCAAAAAAAAGTAAGAATTAGCACAATATATCACTTGCATAAAGTAATAATATTGTTGCAATAATATGCTAATTTTTTAAAAAAAATAATCTTTAAAAAATTTAACAAATACAGCACGACACATTCCGCAAAACATTTCATGAGCACGACTAATTGGGCCAAACCTTAAAATGATATCTATTATATATAAAAAGAGCAGAAGTGTGTGTGTTAGGAACCGTTATAATATATTTATGGTATCATAAGTGATTGCACAAATCCTGTTATATTTGTTGATGAATATGATAATTGCAACGCCGGGTTAAGTGGAGGGGAAAGAAACATAAGTCAAAGTAATTTCGAAAAAGAATATTGGAAGTTCAGATTTTGTGAAGGGAAGGGAAAATTTATAAAAGTAGAGAAAGCCCGTGCAATGCCGCGCCATGCAGCTAGTAATTATCAAATAATATGCAATTATTTAACATAGTTTTGTTAAATTTATTTTGTCTTCAGTATAACATTATACACACACCTGACAAATAAAAAATAACCACGCATAAACGTCTTTTTCATTTAATTTTATTTCCATCTTTTAGAAATCAAAATGCATTTTTTCCATATTACAAAATATAACTTAAGACGAGAAGTACTTCAATATTGTAAAGTATTTCTATTTGATAAAAGTGTATTTCAATTCATGGAAAATTTCAAGAAATTTTGTTTTGAAAAACATATTGTAAGCATAAATAAATCACAGCTTTATTACTTGTATTTTTCTATCTATTCATACAGAATTGAAAGCGTGATAAAAATCGCTCTAAACAAAAGAAGTCGCAATCAAATATTTTATTTATAATAGAACATACACCTTATTTTGATAACTTCAAGTCCCGTGAGTTTTTTTATAACTTCGCAAAAAATAAATAAATAACATAAAGCTCTTTTTTTTCTTTTACATAACATTTTTTGGCAATGGTTTATTCGTGAAGTTGGAACTGGCGTGAGAAATGTTTGGTTTTTAAGAGTTAAAAGTTTCAGAAAAAAATTTGAAATGTTTTGGTAAAATTGTAATCAATAAATTTTCTTTTAAAAATCTTAAAGGCTTTTTACGTAACACAAACGCATTACATAAGAAGGGCTTTTTATTTAAGACATATATATTGTGTCATTCATATAATTTATGGAAAAATTCTAAAACCAGCAACTTTTTATTAAGCATTGAATTACCAGGGTTTTGATAAAATTCCCGTTTTCAAAAGTGTCGATCCATTTTTTAAAAACACTCCCACCGTAAAGCAAATAACATTTTGAATGTATTATATATATTTAATATACTCTTGAAAGTATTAACGTTTAAAACATGAAATTTAGAAACTCCATCAAGAACTTAAAATTTTACTTTAACGAATTGAAATGTTCTTTTTTGAAAAGCATAATTATTTTGATTAAAGAGAAAACAAGAGATATTTTAGAATTTTCGAATATTTTTTTTTCAATTTCTACTATTAGTTCACACTTTCCCTATGTATATTTATTTATATATCTTGTCCAAATTTTCAATCGTTAATAAAATACTTTTTATTCATCCACTCAAGTACAAATATATTTTTTTAAACTTGTAGTTGATGACAGTTGACGTTAATACAGTTTTTTAAAATATAAATTAATTAATTATATAATTATTGTTTAAGAGATATATTTCAGACGATTTTATTCATCTACATAGCAGCACCATAAGATAAAACAGCTTTTGTTAAATTTGTGATGAAGATTTAACTTAACCTGAATAATCATATGCTAGTTGGATGTCAGCATTCCTTTTACACTGGTTTTAAGATAAATTCTTCCTGTCATATTCAACTTTTAATAAAGAATGTAATTACAAATTTAATGTGGTTAAAAGATGTTAATGGTAATTTAAAAGGTGTTTTGCTATTTAATATTGTGATTTTATCATATGTTTATACATATTTGCATTAATTGTAATTATTTAATAAAAAGTAACTAAAATAAAAATTTTCTTTGTTGACCTAAGTAGGAATAGACTTATTTTTTTTATTACGTTTTATGTATAATAGACTTAATTTTTTTCTCAAAATAAAAAGCACCTAAATGAAACTTCTACAGTTTAATCCAGTTTTCCCCAATGAATATCGTACTTAATACAGTGGGCAACTGATGATGATTGGTTATTTAATAATTAAATGCTCATAATTTCAACCAATAAAATTATATGAGAAATACAAATTTTTGTCCAATACAGTCAAGCAGTTTCTACATGGTTTTTTCCTTTGATGATACATTTTACCTAGAATTTGCAAAAACTGTTTGATATAAATCGGATATTCAGTCAAAACTTTTACACTCCCTTTTTAGCTTAAAATATTTTGAATGTAAATTTAATCTAAATAACTGTAAATTCATTTAATGCACATTAATTATTACTTTTGTACATAAAATAATAATTAGCTATAATTTTAAGAAAACTTATTACTTTTTATGTATGCTAATTATTAATGACAATGTGTTATCAACAATGCAAATTACTTTAGTTTTAAAAGCTTTTAGCATATTTTTTACGCAAATATAATCTCAAAAGCTATTATTCTTTCTTACTTATATTATTGAAAATAAAATGAGGAAGTATTTAGTTCCATAATCAAACTGGGAACATAAGCTTCCTTTTATTGCCTTTTTATTGTTCCCTCATCAGATAAGATACTATAGTTGGAAGTTCCCCACCCTACTCATATTTCTTTACCGTGGAAACAAAGGGCAAATTCCTTAATTCAGATACGACCAAAAAAGAAAAAATTCCTCGAATATGTCAAACTGAAGGTCAAGTTTGAGGTCGTTTTTCCCCTGAAACCAGTTATTATGATTTATTATAGATATATTTTTTTAAGAAAGTGAAAATTTACACTTCCTGATAATACAAGAGCCATGTATCAACAAGGAACAGGTTCGAAAAAGCACTTTAATCCAGCGTTGTCCTGAGAATCCGATCAAACCCTAAATGAAGTGTGCGGTTTTGCAACGTCCAATTACAAAAAGGACGCGGATTTTTTCTCCCGATACGGTTGCAGGACATGTTGCCAAGAATTGCTATTTTATTGTTCTCCGGGCATATTTTATAGAAAAGGTAAATAACCTGTAAGGAAATTCCAGAGCTTCTGAAAAAAGAACAATAATATGAAACAAAAAATATTTTTTTCCCCACTGAATATTCGATTGAAAGTTTCACTAAGAAAGTATGCTTTATAAAAATACAAATGTGTGGTAAGGAATGATATCTAAGCATTTGATTTAGAAATTGATGATTTTGTTTTGTGGAAGAACGGGGCGTATTTACGGAGAAATAATATATATTTTTCTTCTTCTTTGCTATAAGGAGCAGAGGTATTGGATCCTATCCAGAGCGAAAGCAAACAATATATCTATAAACAATGCCTTTTTTTTTTGTAAAAAATATCTAGATATAAATATTTTTCAAAATTTAAGAGAGCAATAGCCAATAAAAATAAATTGAAACCTATTTTCACATCTCGCATTGATATTATGATAAAAAGAAAAGCGAAGGAATTTTTTTTCATCGTATAAAGTTTTTTCTGTGCAACGGAAGTACAATCGCCCGCGCAGCAGTTTAGGATGAAAGGAGGAAATAATATTTTTAAAGAAATTATTTTATATTTATAACACATCATACTTCAGAGGTCAATGTATAAAACCCTATAAATAAATTATAGTTTTAAAAAAATTATAAAACACTCTTTTATAGTTAAATGAACTGAAAAGTAAAAATTAATTCTTAATATAAGAATAAAATTATTATCGAAAAAATTAATGCCATTGTGGTAAAAGCGCGGGGTGCTCGATATCAATTGCTATTATTTCTTACTATTTCTACTCCGAAGTGCAGAATTAGTGTAAAAAGTAGTACTAAGCGACCCCATACTTTTACCACATTGGCATTAATTTTCTGGTTAATCATTTTATTCATATATTAAGAATTAATTTTTACTTTTCAGTTCGATTAACTATAAAAGCATGTTTTTTAGTTTATTTTGAACTATAATTTATTTTTCATTTTTTAGTTCAATCTATAATAAAATAATGTTTTTTTAGTTTTTTTAAGCTATCATTTGTTCATTGATGAATAAATATTTTTTGTTTGTTGTATTTAAGTTAACCATGAGCGTTTTCGCTTTAGAATTGTAACTTAATCTTTTAGTCACCAAATCTGGAAATGGGATCTGGAATTAATCGCCAAATCTAGAAATGGGAGATCGTTTATTCTGTGATCCTGATCAGGACAATGGATCAAAATTACTGAATTATTATATTGTAATCGGTTCTTGACAAGTGTGCAAAATTTCGAATTAATATGACCTTTTAAAGTGGGTAAAAATAGAATTCAAACATTCCGTTATATACAGGTGAAGCTAGTAAAAGCGTGTTAAAAATAATATGTAAATGCCAAAATTTGCAAAAAAAAAAAAAAAAAAAAATTATATATATAAATTATATATAAATATATGTTTTGTGTTGAAAAAATTATGCATATTACTCACTATTAGGGATCAACACATAGTGAAACATCGCAAGTTACACAGACGTATCTTGTTCTGTCTCATGCAGTGACGTCTTAAGGCATGGACCAACTGGGTCCAGACCCAGGGCTTCGACCACAAGGAGGGCCACGTTTCGTTCTCGACTCAACCTTAATATGATCGTGAATCAAATAATTTCTATGGTCAAATGTTATTTACGGCTGTATTCTCCGAAAAACTAGGAATTTCGAACTGTATGTCAACTGGCTACATGTGATGACCATCGTCCCTAATAAGGGTAGGCCTATCATCACTCATTCAGTCAAAATGCGGCAATCGGTCGAGCCGGTTTGTGTGATTGTAAGTCATACACTCTTATTTTGTTTCGGGCTTGTACCAGTGTTTGACAACGAATACTGTATACTGTCTACTTTTATGGGTCATAGATGGGGCCTATATTTGCGTAGGGTCCCAGGGCCTATATTTGCGAAGGGTCCCAGAGCCTATACTTGCGTAGAGGCCCAGGGCCTCAAGACATCCCAGTCTAGTTCCATAAACATTCATTCATCTCATAGTCGAAATGTAGCCATCGGTCGAGCCGGTTTGTTCTTAGGTTTTTGAGATTGTGAATCATGCACATTTGTTTCAAATTATCGTTTGAATGATTATTTGACAATGCATGCTAAATACTGTCTGTGCTTTCTGAAGACCTCAGGTAGGGCCTACTTTTACATAGGTGGCCTAAAGCCTCAAGATTTCTCTGGGCCCAGGGCCTCAAAAAGTCTTAAGACGTCCTGTTCTCATGTGCTTTAGTAGAGTACAAGTGGCAACGTTTGTATGTTTTTTTTTGTTGTTGTCAAGTTGGCACATGGTCACCCACTTTAGTCAATTGTAAGTCATCTGGGACAGATTTCATGCTACTGAGAAGGAATCTTACAGGTTGTCCCTTGCAGTTGCGACTTGGAATATCCAGATATCAGATCGTGTTTGCTGAAGTGCTAGCAACACAAATCATAGGAGGGAAAATAGCTTCCCCTTGGACATTTAAAAATAATTAAATTGGAGGTAAGTATATTTACTACGGCTTTATAAAGGGTCAAGAAGCACCAAATTTTGAAGAGCACTAATTGGTTTAATAACGGGAAATGTGAGGTTAATCACAGGTAATTATACACACTGGAGCACTAACAGATTAATCACAGTTAAGCAAAGAAATGCATCTCAAAGAAGTCGGTTCTTCGAGAAGAAAATTCGAGAACTTCAGGATAAATAAAAATACATCTTCGCCATTAACTCCAACTCTCTCTGTGAATCCACACTTTTTATTATTTCTTTTTTTCCCCAGGTGAATTAAAGAACTCAGAGAAACAGTTGGTTCAGCCACACCTAAGTTATCACACGAACAAAAATAAATCCAAGATGAATAATTCTGAAGTTGATTCAACTACGAACACCTCTTACTCGTCCCTCACATCCCAAACATACCTCCCAACGACCTCAACACGATCGAAAATCTCATCAAGAATTCTCAAACAAATCCCATCCTTTTTTCTTTCTTTTATCGCAAGAGCAGGGATGGGAGCAGACACCCACAATCCTTTTCCCTTCCAGCGCCAAACGTACTCCAACGAAAGCACTTGACCCCCGGTCATCAACCGGGCTATATTTCGAAATATCGCGCGAGGCCGAAGAAAGTAATTGGCCGCACCCAGTTCTTGTTTTTTGCACTTGTCGCAACATCAGATGGCATGTAATGCAAATCGAGGTTCTGAGGGGTCACCGAGCACTGAGCCCTAGTCCCGCGTGTGCAGTGTATTATGGGCAACAGGTTCCTCGGACAAGGGTTCTCCAATCTGCATAATTTCCGGCAGGGAATCCTATTAAAGTTATAGCTAGAGGGTGCACTGCAAATAGCTTTTCCTGATGATGGAAGTGAGGAACTGTTAAAGGCTAATCGCTTGTTCTCGCATAGAAAAAGCACGCGAATGGATGAATGAACGCAGAAACAGGAAGTAGAGGACATGAAGGAATTATGTGTCTATTTTATTGCGATAATTCTTTTAACAGCAGCTCGTAGATCCATTGGGGGTCCGATAATGAATAGTTATGGGTTTCTTCAGCAGGGGTATAGCCAAGGGGACGTTCCAGAAGTCTGGACATTCCTACTTAGAACTTTTTATTTTCTTTTAGCTTCATATATTGCAATATCTGTTTTTTTTACAGTAAGTTTTAAAGAGATACCTGGGAGTTATATAGAGAAGACTTACGAATGAATCGTTATAGATTCCAGGATAGAACCAAGGGTGGGCTGGGTATTCCCACACGAAATTCACTCCGGAACGCATCACTTTATACAAGAGCACTGAACGAGCCATTGCATTATGACGTACCAAAAAAATTATTCCAGGTATCTGGATATAATCCATAATTTGAAATCTCTAGAATTAAATTTTTTTTAACCTTAAGAAATAGGTAGAGCTACAATGAAATTTTCTCGCCTTCTACGTTAGTGAATATTATTTTTAAAGCAGGTGTCTCATTTGTTAAGGATTAGAAAATACGCAGAGCTAAAATTATTGATATGCGACAGATAATTTTAATAATTTTTCACCATAACTTAGTGTTCTTAAAACTTAAGTTTTTACATTATATTTCTTAAAGATATACAAATTAGGTCATTTTATGAGCCCCCCCCCCAAAACCCCCCATTAATTTCAAACATAAGTAGAATATTTTCGAAACAAATATTTTACAAATGGCCCATTAAGTTTGCTAGCATGATTTTGAATTAAAAAAGTTTTAATAAACTCTAATTATTACGAAAAAGAGTCCAATTTCATATGATATACATAAGAGCTGAATTAATTAATTCTTTTAAGATGGTAATAGAGATCAAAATAAACACAGAGAGAACATTAAGATATTTTCAAAATTTCGGAATTAATAAAATTTGAAATTAAAGATAACTGAACAAAATTAAATGAAGAAGCTGAGATAAAATTTATTACAGCCTGTAACATCAAAGGTATAAAGTCAACATCCCCTTAATAATAATTTTTTTTTCTTTCCGGTGAACCACGATCTTCACTAGTATACAATAATATATCACTTTTACACTATTTTTCAGATTTTTGAAATTTCTTTTTAAAACGGCCTCCCCTTAAAATTCTAATACATTACCGGAGTCACAGATTAAAAATCCATTTTACTTTGATGGATTTTGTTACAGTTTGTAAATAAGTTTAAATTTGTTTCAAAAACTGTCTTGTTGAATTGTTAAAATTGTTAAATTAAATAAAAAAAATTGATACCTATAGGTCAATGATTCTCAACCTAATTTTTGTTGCGGTACACTTTTAACAATTTCACAATTTGGTAGCACACTAACAATAAAATAAACTTAAAAGAATTTTACTCATCTGTAATACACTATGTTAAGTAATTTATGATAGTAATTTTCAACGTTAAATAACATATGTACACTACGACAAAGACAATATATATAAAATGTTTATTGAGTAATTTATAACAAATTAATTATAAGAATAGATTTAATACGAAATTTGGATTACCAGATATTATTTTTTTCTCAGAGTATAATTAATAATTTAAAAAAAAATTTGGCGTCACATTTCCAGAGAATTTGTCGGCTCAGACGTTGAGAGTTATTACTATAAATATTACGTACAAACTTATTTAATTTACTTGGGTTATTATTAATCATTTAATTAAAACTTACTTCTTGAAATAAATTATTTAGAGTGGAATAAAAATACACATTGTTGAGCTTTCTTGCCCATTCAATAATTAACAAAAGGATATTTATATAAAAGATTCAACAACCACAAATATTTAAGGATATTAAGGGTTGGAAAAGCTCAGGATACAGTTGTCTCATGTTCAAATACGATTAACAGAAGTAACAGATTTATTATTAATAAATCTCTGAATCAACATCAATTCTTATCGAGATTATTCCAAAAGGCATTTGCTTCTCACAGAAATCAGTCATGATGACGCGTCTTAGAATGTTAGCAAATATGAGGAAATTTCCTTTTCCTGAGGATTACAATTTGTCGAAAGCAGCTTCCCATATCTCGATTTTTTTTTAATGAAATGCTTGTTCCAACAATGCAGGGTTATTCTGCTTCGTTGCCATCATGAGTAAAAGTATGTAATTTAATTTCTTTTTTCTTCTTTTTTCTTTCGCGTCGATGGTCGAGTGCGTGCTTTGACAAATGTGTAACACGCGTCGCTAACGCTTTGTTGCCATGAAGAAGCAATTTGTATCGAATTCGCTACACAGATTGTATGTCTTGATAGCAATTAAGTCACTTCGAGTTTTGCTAACAATAAACTTCCTCTCTTGGTTGGAATGAGAGGGAAAGCGAGCACTTTTGTTTTTCTTTTTGGCGAGAAAAGTACAGTTTTAGTGAACGCAGTTTTTCCTCTTTTTCACTAATGTTTCTTTAAAAAAATTGTGAAGTGTTAAATGGCAAATATTTTTTTTTTCGAATCTGGAACCATTCCTCTAGTTTTTAGCGAGTTTTTCACGTAGTGGAACAAAAGCGCTATTAGGACGTAAATTTCGTCTTCGTTCTATATTTTCTCGTACATTTTTCTCAGCCAATAAGCAACCAATGGACTAAATTCATGACGGTGTTCTACATTGAATTCAAAACGGACAGTAAACTATATAGCTCGTACTTTTTATTCTATTTGTAAAACTTCGGTAAAATTTCAAATTGCATAATTGAGAAAAGATGCTCAAGAGTTATAAAAAGAAATTTCTGCAAAAAGATTTTAAAATTAAAGAAAATAGTCTTGTTTTATACATGTACTTTTAAATAAAGGGACAAATATTAATTTTTTTAAAAAAAAGTTTCTGTAAAAAGCATAATTTGGCAACAACGAAGTGCATGCACTAATTTTCTGAATATAGATAATTGCATTTATCGTGACTATGACGTCACATGTGTTTTTGAACTTGATTGGAAAAACACGTGGTTTAAAATTAGCATGTGATTATGACGTCACATGAATTTAGTCCATTGACCTCGGGTTTTCGGCATTTGGTCGCATTTGTGCCCTAGATGAGCCGAATCATATTTAAATTTTCCCATAGTTTTCCCGAATTTTCCTACAAATTTTCCTGAATTTCGCTAGTTTTTGCTTTTTTATAGTGCTGATACAGATTTGTGTCATTATTTCTTTTCAGTTCAATAGTAGTACATTTAGAGGAGTGGTACAGTACACACACACTACTTTCTGTTAGTAAAAAGTTCATTAGTTGCATTATTGTAAAATACAACATGAAAAACGCGCTAAAATTACTTGGCCATGCCAATGATTGATATCTTGTTTTTTTTTAAATACAAGAGTCAATTAAAAGTTCTACCGGAAATCCATAGCGCACTTTTCCTGATTGTGTTTTTTATTTAGAGATCCGCAATATAACACAAAATTATATGCAGTGTTATTCGTAATTCCCACTGTAGTTCTGAAGAGGTACAGTAAAAAAATCCTAGACGAATACAGCAAAAAAAAAAAAAAAAAAAATACAGAAACAATTTAAGTTTTATTTACAATCATTACAGGTGTTCTATGCGTTAAACTTGGTTACAGGTCACATATCAATGCCAACATACTCTACATCACACTCTACACAACATAGTTCTATCAACGTTACGTTATCGTTTCCGATTTACCCGTGTCATCCGAAAATTCGGTCTTCAACATAAGATCCAAGTTTTCGTATCCCCTTTGGTGAGTGATATAGCAGAACTGCATGAAAGGATAACTCGTGCTGTCAAATAACGTCGATAGTACCATGTTGAATAGAATGTGGCTGGAACTGGACTGTCATATCGATGCTTGCCGTGTGACGAAGGGTTCACGCATAAAACATCTGCAAAATATGTACGAGGGAGAGTCGGAGAATAAATTTCCCCTGTCGACTGTGGTAAGAAATGTGTATAAAAGTCGAAACGTAGATTGAGACATTAAAGATAAAACATAAGTTTATTTTTCTACATAAGTACCAATTGTCATACCATTTGTCATACCGCTTAATAAGCTTCAAAAAGCCCTCCAGTAAAAACTCAGGGTTTTGCATACGGAAGAAGAGTTTAACGGCTTGTTTGACTTCAGCATTGCTTCCAAAGCGGCTTCCAGCGAGATTCTTCTTCAAAGCCGGAATCAGATGAAAGTCATTTGATGCGAGATCAGGACTGTATGGAGGATGGTGAAATCCGTTTTTACGTTGCCGTTCCCGAGTCACCCAACAACAGAACGCCAGATCTAAGAAGCCCTGGTTGCTTTTTTTGAATCGCCTCTTTCAATTTTGACAGGGTGTCACAGTACCGCGTACCATGCCCTAACGAATAATGTATTGGTGTCTTGTGTGTTCATTTGCTGTGTCGTCTTTCTCGCCCATAGCCATCAAATGCTTCTTTCGTATGCAAAACCCTGTGTTTTTACTGGAGGGCTTTTTGAAGCTTATCAAACGGTATGACAAATGTCTCAATCTTGGTACTTAAGTGGAAAAATAAAGTTTTGTCTTATCTTTGATGTCTCATTCTATGTTTTGACTTTCATACACAACTCTGACCACAGTCGACAGGGGAAACTTATTTTCCGACTTACCCTCGTAAATAAAACCTGAATTGTTTTTGTATTCTTTTTTGCTGTATTCGTCTTAGATTTTTTTTTTTTTACTATCACGCTTCCAAACGCAGGGGAAAATTATGAATATCCCTGTATTTTAGGAAGGTTGTAAGAGAGGCGGATTGATTTATGCCGAACAAATTAACATTTTACTATCACTAAAAGAGTGAGACATAAATTATATTTAAAATTAAATGAAAATAAGAAGTCTTATGCATTCTTATTTTTACACTTAGTAAATCAACTCAAAATTTTCATTTTATTCAAAACTCGCTTAAAGCTATTTTTTCGTCACAAAATAAAGCAACACGAGAGCTATTGTCGATAAAACTTGTAATTTTGAACTTCCATCAAGTTTAAAATTACGAAGATGACACCTGAACTGGCACCCTCCTCTCCGAAGTACCATGTCACGCTATCGGGAGGACATGGAGCCTCGACAGATTTAACAATCATTGGCCCACTTTACACGATTGGTCTTCAGTAGCAGTAGGATTTGAATCCGACCATAAACGAACGAATTCGAAACCATAACCACTAGGCTACCGCGGCCACCATATTAGCTGGAGTACATGTTCTTCGTGCCGGCCGAGTGACGTAGTTGGTTGGGTGCTGGTCTTGTTCGACCCCGGCCCTAGTTAATAGATTTTTATGATGCAAAAATTTGACAACGTCCATATCGTATTATTAAGCGGCATGTTAAGGATCCCCAGAGTGCCTGTTTGAATTGGGTGCTCTCGCCAAGATTTTACTCTTTGTACAATATCGTCAGAGTTCAAGTGCCGCCCTCTGGGGAGGAAACTGGGCCCCTAAATTACATTATGACAATTGGTATAAACCTTTATGATGCTACACTAAAAAGTGATACCAGCTAACGGGGAATGTACTGGGTCTGCAATGGTAAAATACCAATCTGTAGCCCCATTTGAAAAAAAAACGTTCTTCGCAAATTACCAATCCATTTAACAAGTGTAAGATTTTAATATGAACACAATTAATATAGAGATCTCTAACAAAAAAGGAAGCCCAGTGGGTGAGTGGCAGTGTACCGCGCTTCCACGCCACAGGTCCGGAGCTCAAATCTCGGGCTGGGCCAGGTCAACTCAGCTTTTCATCCCTTCAGTGGGACAATAAATGAGTACCAAGCTTCTTGGGAATGTACACTTGGGTTTCGTGTCAGACTGACCACTTGACCAAAATATCTGCTCTTGCACCCTAGCGCCTAAGGTCACGTTAACTGAGATAGACACTGTAGGCCTTGACACTGATGGGCTGTTTCGCCACTGAGTTCAGTTCTTAAAAAAAAACTCTATGAAATAGGAAGCAAAGGTAGGTCGGGATGGCATTTGATGCAATATGCACCAGAGTTATCTGTATCAGAGCTGTAATCTTCTTTCACATGAGTGAATACTGTCGAACTTTGAAGTTACGTTAGGGCTATTGGTGACAGATCTCATAATTCTGAGCCATCTTCAAATGAAGAAGACGACATTTGAGTTAGTATTCCCTTTTCCAAACTTCCATACCACCCCAACGTTAGAACTTTTAGCCACCACAGATTTAACATGCATCGGCCGCTCTACGTGGCAGATTTTCAGTGGTATCAGGACTCGATGCTGTGACTCGGCAACGTCGGACTATGAGTGTGACCATGCCCCTTTGCTAATGCAGCCACAATGTCCTGTTCAAACGTGATTTCCACAAGTACTGAGGATATGGAAAGACAACAAGCTTAATAAATTCAGATACTTAGTGGTGGCTGTTGAGTGTACCACTGTTGTATATTAGAGAATATAGGAATAAAATTCAATGGCTCCCTAAAGAGCCATAACGCCAGTGATAGACCGATACGGCGATGCCTATTGTAAGAGCCATTTAAGCTTTTACTGTGATGTCACTTTATTTGGAAATAACCATCATGGGGTAGCAATTAGTCTGTAAAGACAATGAAGAGTCATTGTTTTATCCACGTCTGGCATTAAGCCTACAACTGCAGCCGCCTTTGCCTTTGACAGACATTTAAAATTAATCACAATAATGAAAATCTTGCTGAAATTTTCCTCTGCTGCAAACGACATCGAATGTTAAAGGATGACGCAGAGATTATCGTGAAGTATATAGACACTAATTAGTGCAGTAGGATTCTGAATGAAGCAGTGTGATCCATTTTTGCCATGTGCTTATAATGCCTGTCTTCATGTTCGGTGGTGTTGTAGCGGAATCTTCATGAGCCAGTAACAGCCTCCGGATAGAGGTGATCACTTTTGGCTAGTGGTTATGTTACGCGGCTACGGAACCTAGTGTCGCGGGTTCTGTCCTCGGATATTTACCACAACATTGGTGACCTTGCCTCAATTAAGAAAAACACAAGCTTTTTTTCTGATCTGTCATGACGCCATCTACCCGCAAAAAGAGCAATCAAATAGTCGTCAGACTCACTTGACACAACACCACCAATTGAAAGCAAAAACTCACAAGCTCTCCATAACAAATATATCGTTCGTTCGCCTATCCACCGACTCACTGGTGGGAGAGTACTGTAGCTGTATCTTCATAAGCCAAAACAGCCTCTGGACACAGGTGATCGCTTGCATCGCGGGTTCTGTCCTCGGATATGCTCCACCACCGTGTGATAAGGTTAGATACACTTTTTAAAGTGTTTGGAACGTAGCATATACCGCAGTCATACTTTTATATTGCATTTTTTCGAGAAATAAATATTAAATTATATCCATGTTTAATTTACTGGTAAAACGTAATATGCATGAAAGGGAATTTTTTTATGAAAAAAGAGTATTCTCTTTAAAAAAAAAACGTCTGGTGTTTTGTATTACACGTATTTTTGAAACAAATTGATAACAAACTGACACCTGATATGAGTTAAAAAAGAATATTTGAGTATTTCAAAAGTTTTGCAAATACATAACTCAAACACAATATTCCCTTTTTGTGAGGGCCCTTTTAAAACAATATCAGAATAAAGTTCAAAAGACTCAATAACCACGTTTCGTGAGTGTTTTTTTTTTAAAGTTCTCATGCTTGTGTTTTTTTTTTTCGTGGTGCATTCAGATCACACAAAATGACAGTTATCAAGAGTAGCTCTTAACAGGGCTAACTGTGCGTGAATTTCTGGTAAAAAAAATCTAAACTAAAAAAAATGAAACTTACAGATATTTTCCTCAGTATGGTTTGTTGTTGGCGACCTTTAGGCGCTTTAGAGTCATTTTGGCGAGCTTGGCACACTCGTAAAACTTCTAGCAAGCATTCCACGCCACCAGAACCAATAAAATCTTCCATGAAGCTGCAAGGAATAAAATTGTGATTAGGTAAATAGGGTTAGGATGCTAAATACATATATCACATTTTAAAAATGTTCTAAGGATATTGTAGTTGGTATTTTTGTACGATATTTTTAAAATTTTGGTTCAAACAGAAAAAAACAATATCATCATTTTTACAAATATCCCCTTGTGGTTAAGAAAAAATAAAACATGATACTCTTGTGATCATATGACAGTTCTGAATGTTTCGCTGTCTACAGATATATCAATGATAATAGCAATTAAAAATATTCATAGGAAATAACATACTATAATCGCCTATTTTCGATTCTTAAAATACTTTTGCTTTACATGTCACTTCAAGGCATTTACACAATTCATTCGGCTAAATTCTTTTGACGTCATAGTCACATGATATCTACAATCACGTATTTCCAGCCTATCATTTCATGCGCTTTGCTGTTGCCATCTTTTGACTTTTGCAGAAACTTTAAAAAGTATATATTTGTAAAAATAATAATGCAAATAGGTAAATAAAATGCACTTGATTTAAAAGTACACACATAATTTTTGTTTTTCCTTACTTCTGAGAAGGATATTAGTATTTGAATATTCTAGAAAAAGAAAATAAATGTAACAGCAAAGACGTGAAATATATGTAGCGTATATGACTAAAAATTTTTTTGTACTATTTCACATTTATCAAAAATTACTTTACGATGCAAGACAAGTAGCATATATTGCTAAAATTTTGTTGTACTGTGACTTCCATAAACTTAAAATTATTCTAAGCGATATAAATTGGATACTTTTTAAATCTAATAATCGTAAACTTTATTCTAGTGAAAGATAAACTCGCTAAAATAAATTTGAATGGGAATTTTTCATAGAAGTAGTAATGTACAAAATAGTACGTTGAATATAAATATATTAAAGATTGTTTTTTAAGACAGTTTAAAATATTATCAACAACCAGTTTTGAATTCAAAGTACTTAATTAAGGCATTATTTAAATCAAGCACGAAACACTTCTATAATCTTGTTATCGTTTCAGTACTGTTTTTTGAGAAGTGTTTTTTTTATATAATTACCTTTGTGAATTGTATAACATATGCACTATTGTATAGTATCTAATCATTTCATTACATATTAAAAAAGGGTGTTTACCTTCTTTTTTCAAAGCAAAGCAGTCGATGCATTTATTTAATAGCGCGCTATTGGACTTTCCTGATTATTTTATAAGTAGAGTATACTTAATTGAAAGTTTGATTCTTCACAGATAAAAAAAAAGAAGGGAAATATATACAATTTTATTTTCTAATTGATAGATGTTTTGGAAGTTTTTAGACATATACGAAAACATCTTATTTTGAGTTTCCTCTCATTGATCTTAAATTCTATTTCAAGAAATTCATATTCTAGAGAACTGTCAATGAACTACGCCAATGCTTAAAATGTGTATTGAAAATGATTTAAATGTAAAAAAAAATTTCCTTTTGTGGGATCTTCACGATTTTCTTTGTCCAATGTGATTTATGTTTTCTATACCACATTAATTAGGAATTTCCTTATTTGTGTACCATTTAGTATTTCTGAATACAATATATCAATCGATATAAATACAATTATCTATGTGCATTAATTTTTTTAATGACATCTATTTGAAAAAAGGTTACACTTGAAGATAGTTGAACCCATTGGATGTATTTATACCAACACTATTTTTAATTTAGTATAATGAATGCAATTTATACGGTGGAAGAATGAGGTTGGGAGTGTATAATTTATAGTGATTTTTTTTATAGTTCATATACTCGTTTTTTTTTGTTCAATTATAAAAAAAAATAATTTAATTCTATATATATTACTTTTTATATCTTTAAATGTTAATTTTCGAAAATAAATCCGATTACAATAAACCATTAATTCGAACGTAAGAAAAATCGTTATTGATAAATGCAAATAAAAAGCTAAATTAGAAGTACAAGTTATTTCTTTTTAGACCAAAAAATTAATGTGGCTCTATTTTTTTGAATTTGAGAAGTACACTAAATAATATATTGTAATTGAAACAAAATTGTTTGGAGAGAAATCTTATTTTTAAAAAAAATCTTTAAGCGTTAACAGACTTTGAACTCAATATTTGGAATACAATCTATTCTAAAAACTATTTAAGTATGTTACCACAATCCGAATGTAAAATATCGTTTGGTAATATGAATATCAGAATCGGTACAATGCGAAATGTTACAAATAAATATTATTCGAATATAAATAGTCAAAAAATATATATAATATAATATATTAAAACATATATTAAAAATAAATTAGAAATAATAACATTTAAAAATATTTACGTTGAATAATCAAGCATATATTATTGAATTGTAATTATTAATGTTCTATTACTGAGTCACTCTTATACATATAATGTAATGCATTGATTTGAATTCTCTCTTGTGGAATAATTTACCAGCTTGTATTATTTCAAAATTCATGTTTTTGGTCAATATTTGGAGGGTTTTTATTTATTTTGGATAGTTGTTATGGGTTATTATGTTTAATCTGGACTTTCATTATTGTAGACAATCTGTAGACCTAATAAGTCCAAAATAATGAAGCTGTATTGTAGTTAACTTAGAAGAGAAGAAAGGATGAGAGTTTTATTAAAAATGTGTTTACTAATCTGCATTAACCTACTTAATAATTGTAGAAAAGCGTTCTTTTTAAAACTTTTTAATGGCGCATTAATTTATGGCATATCTTTCACTGATAAACTTTAATCATGCATCTGTTTGGGAAAAAAAAAGTCTTAGTTATTTGCAATGAGCTAAAATTGTAAAACTCTACCAAAAGTTGTATCTGGTTTTAATATTAGGGCAGATGTGTGTGTGTGTGTTCCATCAATTTTAAATCAGTGTTAAAACTCTACATAGAAGATACGAATAAATGTCTAATTAGAACACAACTATTAATTAAAGGTCGCAACATGCAGAGAGAGACGGTAAAAAATTGACAAGTGAATAGTAATAAGTGCAATGATCTTACTAATGACGTCTTCGGAAAAAAAAAGAAGGAAATTCAGGTGAAAAGAGCATTATTTCGCTTCTTCGATGTCATGCTTAAGTATTGGTGACACATAAAATTAAAGATCGTAATGATGCCAGATTTTTTTCAGAATAAATTTTAGATGTATGTTTAATATAATGTTAATTTTGCATCATTAAATTATTAACTGCGACTTCTACAAGTTTTCAACAAGGAATTATCTCTCTTATGTTGTTATTTTATGATTTTGGATATTAATCGCATGAGCTACAATTTTCTCAATACTGTATAACAATGTTACCTGGATTTTTTGTGGCACCAGTAAAAAGTTCAAAAATAAATAAATAAATAAAATAAAATAAAAAATTGAAAGTACAAATAAAAATGTGCGCAATATTTGATGTAAACATATTTGAATTAAATAAATATGTAATGCCTTTAAAATTAACAAGAAAATTTCTTAAGTAATTAACCTTTTCTTTAAATATTAGTAGCCTTCTTTCAATTCTTAAGGTATCCGAACACGTTCGGAGTACTTTTTAACAAAATAGCATATTAAAACATTATAAATGCTCTTTTAAGACTCAATATTAATAAATATTACTATTTAACTATCAAAATTTAAAATAAATTGCCTGAATTTTTCAAAAATCACAATTATAAGTGAAATTTTAGCAATATTTTTGAAAAACTTCAAAGCAGTTAGAGAAAAAAGTAATAAACATATATTAGTAAAAATATTACTAAAACAAACTAGATGCATTTATCTAGAAAATGTACTAAAATTTTATTTTTTTATTAAAATTTGAAAATTTTAGAGCTGATTGAGTAAACATTATAAGAAATATCACATTTTTTATAAGACCATTATTTAAATAACAAGCCATAACTCAAAAAGTATTCATACAATAAGAAATATTTAAGTACATTCTCTAGAAAATAACGTAAATATCAGGTTTAAAAAGTTTTATAGAAATACATTCGTAATATTTTGAGTTATCAGTCTCGCCATGATAGATTTTCAGCAATTTAAATGCCCACTTCTGGTAGATCAAAAACCCACTTCCGGTTCTTCTAACTTTATAAAATTCATTGTAACTTGGCCTCTAGGTAGTGTAAAAACAAAATAAAGTATATTTCGTAAAGTCAAAAGATAGATCTATTCAATAAAATAAAAAACAAAAATATCTGTCTTGACTGAATTTGGTCTTTTTCAACATGTTCGGATACCTTAAAATAAGAATATGATTTCTAAGTAATTTATGTTAATTATATTAAGTACTATATATGATGAGATACTCTCTCTTTACGAATCTATTATACAAAAATATGATGCATATATTTTATTTCATTTTACTATATTTTGTTTATTACGTAATTGAAAATACATAATATAAAAATAATTCATTAAAAAATGAACAATGATTTTCAATTAGAGTCTACAATTGCAAACAACCAATTGAAAACATGTATAAAGATTCTAATTTTCAAATTTATAAGCATACATCCAAATTTTTCTTCTAATAGATTATTTATCCAAGTTATTTTAATAAAAGCACATTCTTTATTTATTGCATTACTTAACAGCCCATATAAAAGGTTGTTTTTAAAATTAGAAATAATCAACACAAATTAAAGAATTTGAATTATAAAACCGAGCATAAACTATCGTTGTATAACTAATGCTCTTTAACTGCGTTCTTCGAAACCTTAAGAATTCTCGGTACTTACGCACTATCCAACAATGCCAGTGTACAAGATAATTCGCCAAGTTGGCAACCCCGATTTCGCATGTATCGTACGCGCTGAATTGGCAACCATATGCTTCGTTTCATATAATGTCGCCAATAGGTTGCGATAACACGTAAGTACCGAATTCTCTTATTACTGAAAAAGAATAATAATAACAATTTTGATAACAATTTAGTGGAGGAGAGAACCAAATATATTTCCATTCAACACAGAAAAAGCAAAGTAATATTTTATCAATTTCTAGCATTAAGAATGATTAATATAGGCTGATTTGTGTGACGAGGTTGTTGTTTTTTTCGTTTAAAAGATAATTCTACACCATCCATCTAGTTCAGGGGTCATCAACCGGTGGTCCATGAAACATTTTCGACAGTCCACTGAAAAATTGGGACATAATTTATGTTTTTATGAAGATTCAGCTTCAAAAATGATGAGTAGCAGAACGAATTATGGAAAATGGAGTATACTTTTTAAAAGTTTTAACTACCACTATAAGCGAAATTTTATTCTTGGTCTTCGTGAAATTCTTTTTCCATAATATGGAAGTATAATACAAAATAGTTATAGTGGTTTATTTCATGTTACGGTTCATCACATATAAAATTATACATTTAATAGTCCATGAAGATCTATAGTTCCATGACCGCTATTTTAGTTCATCAATTTATATTTATTATAATGATGTTGAAAGTTATTGTTTACATGGATGATGGCAATAATTGTCCATTATTGGCAAAATCTTTTAAAAATTCTACAAATAAAACTTCAGTAGTTCTATTTTCATTTTTATTTCAAAGCCAAAAGTAAGTATAAAAAAGTTGAAAGTTTGCCGACCTCGTTCCATGATGCACATTGAAGACCAAGAACAATTACGTGTGGAACTTTGTGTATTCCAACATAATTAAAGACCGAATACCTCATTCAAAATTAACCAATTTCATAAATGGTTCTGAGGAAATGAAACTTATGAGAGAGAAATAAAATAAACATGGCATTCACCATCACTAATTCGATGCCCTTTCGTGTTTTCCCGAAACCATCCGACGTTTAAATTCATTGTACAAAACACAGCAAGTAGCGAAATTCAAGTTCAAGGCTTATCCGTATTGCTCTTTCATCTGAGAATGGTTCCTTTAATTGCATCAGATACGCTTGTGGCGTTCGCCATTCGGGTGTGAAAACACCGTTTGTTGTCGAGTAATAATTCGGACGCGCGTGATTGCCGATCCATGCATGGCTGGGCGGAAGAACAGAGACATTTTGCCATACCACCAAACCACGACTGATCAGCCTTTAAGTGCTTATGGCTGAGGGCGCGTTGTTAACAAGTTGTTTGGCATTTAATAGGTTCCGAACTGAGTGTGTGGTAAGACAAACTGCTGCCTGCTGAAGTGCCCACTCTGTTTTCTTCTGAAATTCTAGAGCATTCGCTAGTAATTGTTCGAAACGGTGGTTCCCGGATCTTTTTTTCTTTGATGTAACCTTGGCCTTAACCAACTGTTTAAAGTCCCGTAAAATACGGCGTATTACGTGCACCGATGTATAACGCGCGCCTATACTTTCAAGATGCAGTTTTTAATTTTTAGATATATTCGCTGTATAACGCGCACCCTCCTTTTAATGAAAGAATTTGAAATGTACGTATGCACTGTTATTATGTTTTGAAGATGAGAAGAATGTTTGAAGATACCAGATATTATCCCTGAGTTTTGAAAAAATGGCATATTTCTAGAACTGCAACCCTTTGTAATGCTTGTCGTATCCTGCTTCCTTCTGATCCCCTTTGTCTACCCTCAGACCCGGCTAGATGTGTAGGAGGAACGGAATAATCAGTAGACATGATTCACTCTAATTATTTTATTGTCACCAAAATATCAAGCAGACACAATAACAATCTAATTAAGACAACAGATCAGGTAGCAGACCGCGGAGGTGAGACTCGTTAGGCTGTGGATAATAATACGGACCCTCAACTGATTCTACGATAACCTATACAAGCTCAATATAAACTACGTCGCGCACTAATAAGCTAAACTTCTATTTAAACAAGGATCACGATACCTGTACTTTTATGAAGTTGAGTCCTCCTGTCGAGGTCTTGAATACGATCCTTATCCGGAATTAATCACAGTCGAGTGATACTCTTAGACTCCTTCAATTGATAAACTCCGATTGCACTTAATAATTTCACGATCCTTCACTCACCAACTAACTCGTAAAACTCGCGAATACAGAATTTATATAATATACTTAATTTGCATAATCACGCTTTCTTCACTCGGTGAAAGTTGGTTGGTAATATTATTTCCCCAGAAAAATCCCCAAGGGCTTAGTTATAGACGCGCGTATAGATCCGTCACACCTTTAAGTTCATTAAGTATGTTGTTTCTTTTAAATAAACAGTATTCCGATCTATGTAGAAGTTCAATTTTTTTCAAGCTAATCTCTTTTTTATTTTTTTTTTTTAAAGCTATCAATTTTATACCCGGCGTATAACGTGCATCAGTAAATTTCGACCTCATATTTGTGTTAAAAGTGCGTGTTATACGTCGGATTTTACGGTACTTTTTGACAAGATTTGCTTAAATGAATAATAAGTTGATAATATCTAGATTTTCTATAAAAGTGATGGTTTCAACCGTGTTGTAAGTCTCTTTATAAATCTAAGACAGGAATGTAAATTATTTGGGTTTTATAGATTGCTCTTCTTGAAGAATATATTTCATCTTCCAAGATTTGAAACAAAAAAAAGTTTTTTAGAGCTCTTCTCTTTGTAATATAATTAATAACTTTCGTAATCCTTAACCTTTTCATGACTAAGGGAGACATTACACTTATTATTTATCCTAGTTAGAATTTCCCTTCATGGATAAAAATACGTAAATTTTCGATAACAAATGAAAATTTCAACAATATCTGCATAAGTGTAATCCAGATATTAAAATCAGTGGACTAGTATGTTGTTGTTTTAGAAGAACGTGCATCAAACACACACGCACATTGCCTACGATTCCGAAATAAAAATAAAAGGTTTCAGAGCTCTCCTATTTGGTTGCGTTATTACAAAGTAAGCTTTTTCAAATTTTTACGCAAAAATCTTTCAGGTAAAAATTCTAATTTTTTTCTTCCAATCTTGCTTTTTTTTCATCAGAGTTAATTTATAGCAGGTTTAGAAAGTGCTTTCGACTAACCTCTGGGCAAATCTATTTTATGGATTGATTGGTTTGAGAACGTAGACCTGTGAAGGACCGTGATATATACTAATTAGGATTTCTGTTGGAAGAGTTATGACGTGAGAATTGGAGGGATGTTGAGAATGTAATTTTAAGTGAGGATGTTGAGATTGTAATTGTAAAGAAAGGTTTTGAGACTGTAAATGTAAAGATCCAATTTAATTATTTGTTGCTGGAACAGGCAAGTTAAATTAAAGCTCATGGAGCTGCATGTGACTGCTGTTTGAATTTAGGATAGACTAGCTGATGCACCCGTTCTTTGCATGGGTGAATTGAAAAATTAAACAATACAGATTGAAGGATAAAGAAATTTTTAATGAGTTAATTTTACGCGAATTGTAAGTGTAACAAAAAAAAAAGCTTTTTGCATATCTTAGCTGAACAAAAAAAAAACAACATATTTGTTAAATTTTAAGTCTGTAGGTCTAATAGCTGATAAAAAAGGATTTTTTAATTTATAGCGCCCCGTAACTCTCTTGAGGGTTAGTTTTTGAAAACACCTTCCTAGGCAGATCTCTGCTCAGAAAAAGTGACACATTGTTCTTTACACAAATTTTGTGTAAAGAACGCTTAAAATAGTGTAAATATTTTATATCTGGATGTGTAATACGTTAATATTACTTTCTGTTGTATTTATTTTATGTTAAAATTGTAATATTCGCAAGCAACGCCGTTCCTTACATTATAATGGCGATTCAATGGAAACATAACGAAATGTTGGCGATAGAGCTAAGTTTACATCATTTTTGGCAACCCTGTTGGCAACTTGGCGATGGATTGAACGGTGCAGAAGTTGATATGTTATAGCGCCACCTGGTGGGGAACTACAACAATAAGGATTGCACAAAAACCTTTTCCGAAAAAGAATACATATATTTGCCAATTTTCATAGTGATCGGTTGATAATAAAATCATAAAACAACGTGCATTGAAATAAATTATCAATTTTTATTGTATTTACGATTCCCTATTTTGGTGATAATGGCTTACACATAAAAGATAGATATATGCTGTCGCGAGCTTTTTTGCATACCGTTCTTATATACGTATAACTCTAACGGTTTTTACAGAGTACGCCAGAATAGCTTGCAGATGGCAGAATTTTTTTCTACTTACTTGACATTTATCTTTATATTTTGGATACTTCACACAATATTTTTTATAAATTATAGCTTATGTGTTATTCTGATGCATAAGCTATATTATTGTAAAGTTTCATTAAAATCCATTGAGTTGGTTTTGCGTGAAAGAGTAACAAACAACCATACAACCAAACTTTCGCGTTTATAATGTTAGTAAGGATTTGGAACCTGTTTAGCTGTATTTCAAAACTTCTTACAAAATCTAAGAGAATCTTTATTATTATTGGTTAAGACAAAAGGTTTATGTCTCCCTCTTCGGTCATTTCCATTAAAATATCAATATACTAAGAAATAAGATTAAATAAAATTGTTGAGTTTTAAAATGCTTTTAAATTATGCCCTCACTACACTTATACGAACTCCGTTTCGTTTCAAATTTTTTTACTACCCCTTAACTTAATAAGTTTACAGGACATCGAATCTAAATCATTGATTATTAGTATTACAGCAATGAAGATTAAATAACTCAGAAAATATAAATTGCTAAAGTTGGACTTGGAAGAAATAGAAAATCGTTATAATCGTTCGAAATAATCTCTTCCAAAATCGATGTCTCTTTTAATACAATATAACAAAATAAAGTATTGATTTTTTCAATCTTTTACTAGTTATTAGTTTGTGCAATGACAACTTAACTAAGATAACTCTCTTGCATACTCAGATAAAATTAGAATAATCATATTGAAATCGGTTAACAACAAAACTGTATAAAGACAAATGCACTAATACAGTTTAAAATACATATCACGTAGGAACACAAAACCAACAACAGCTCATAAAAAATATCGAAAGTTAAAAATAATCTTGACATAAGACAATTCTAATTTATTTCAATACTAATATATATTTACAATGTGCTATTTTAGAAAAAAAAATTCTTAACACGACTCTCAAAATTACGCCCTAAAGTGACATGAAAATGTTTCAGTTTAAAAAAGTTATTTATCTCTTATAAACTCTTCTAAGATTTATTGTATCAGGAAAAAATAAAAATGCCTTACTTTTTATTATATTTCCGAAAAACACACAAAAAAAGCATTCGATGGATTTGATGTTGCCATCGGCATTTAGCCCATTTGATAAAGGAAATGGTCTGTGCAGTTTTAAAGTGTTTTCGTAAAATTGGGTTTGGATTAAACACACATTGAAATAAACACACTGCCCGAAGGAACTTTTAAAGTGAAACAAAAAGTTCTTAGCAAAAATTTTAAAGCATGTTTTTTTATTGTTATTCAATGCACACAAAAACAAACAACTGTGACTAACAAGGCAGAAAGTTTTATTTCCTAAATTTACAAAAAAGCTTGCTTTAAACGTTGTAAGAAGGACACTCGATTTGGAATGAATTTTTTAGAACAAAACAAGTTGAAATAAAGCGCTTTAATAGATGTAAGAGCATTCTGATTTACTTTGATAACATTTAAAGCTCGTTCTAAATTTATCTAGTAGCAAAAAGCGAGAAAAAAATCCGATCAAATATATATTCCGGATCTTAGGAATAAACTAGATTCCGTTTAATTTTTATTTTTATAGTCAGTTTTCTTATTGTTCTTTTCGAAGAATTTTGCAGTTGTAAAAAGTATAGTGCAATATTAGAATTCCCAAAAGAAGGTCCTCTAATAATTAAAAACTGTACATATAATCCCAATTTTTTAAAATTAATCATTTTATAGATTAGTTTATATTTATTTTGTTTCAAATTATTTTAATTTCCATCAAAAGTTTGCAAAAATTGTAATCCAGATATTGCTTATACCCTTAACAGAGTAATATCTAGCTGTTCGGCACAACCAATATCTAATATTTGTTCAATTTAAACCTGTTTTTGTTAACCGGTTAAATAAATAGCATCGTTCATCAAATATAAATGATATTCTCATTATTTTTAGGATTAACAAAAATTAAGTCACCAAATTTAGAATCATTTTTATCGGGAAGTAGTGGAGAATGACTTTGGTGATGACGTTCAGGTTTTAAAGGATGGCTTTCAGCTTCAGGTATTATATGGCCTCCTAGATTGTCATCCAGAATGTAGTCATTGAATTTTATCAATATACATAATTCCTTTTTAGATCTAAAAAAAGAGTATTTTGTTACAAGTTAGTCAGAAAATTTTTTTTGTTTCGTTACTAAGGCAGTTTTGTTTCACAGTGAATTAAACAGGAAAAAAGAATTGTTTCATCAAACAATGTTAATTGTTCGTACAGGAAGCAACAATTTAAGCTCACAAATCACAAAAGAATATTTGTTAAACTATTCTATCATAAATGGTTAACAAATAAGTCGCGCGATGCGCTGGTTAAGATCCCGAAAGGGAAAAAAAGCCGTTTTCCAACGGACAATGATTTTTTTTTATTCATCGGCAAAGGGAGCTAAAGTGAATTTATAAATTGTATAGCCACTATTTAAATTTTAGCAAAATAACGCCATTAATTATCGATGTATTACATTAATAAAGCCTACCTTGTCACACATTTATTATTGCGACACAGTTATAAATTTTTATCCAGAGAACAAAATTGTAACTACTTAATATGCATTTTAGCCGGCTTAAATTGTTTTAAAATTTTTAAAGTCAAACTTTTTTAAAAAAAAACGTTATTTTCTGTGAAGTACTTAATTTAAGCCTCTCAGATGAGGCCTTACTAAATTGTGAACGAAACCTGTGAGGTTGTAATGTATTACTTGTATTTCAAAGTGAGACCATTCAAGCTTAAAAAGATTCACAACGTTCGACATTATATTATCTATAGAGCTGACGAGGCTCTCAACTCCTTTTTTCTTATTATCTTTTATGATTTGATTGCAAGTGTTTTGAAAGACCAGAAGTATCTCATAATTTACACAGTCTGCAAAGTATTGATATAAAATGCTCTTAGCCTTTGTCGAATCTCAATAAATGAGGGATGTTTAAAGATTTCTGGCCATTTTTGTGACTCGTAAAAGTAGACAGACCATTTGTCAAATACTCTTAAAATGATAACCCGAAACAAATAAATGTGCATTACTTACAAATCTAGGCACAAACGGACTCTAACGACGGTTATTTTTTGATTACATGAGTAATGATGGTATATTGTAGTAAGCCTAGGCCAGGACATGGAAGATGGTCATCATTTAATAATGCAGGCTTGCCATTTTTGCCAGTTGGCATGCTGCTCAAAATTCCTAGTTTTTAGGAGATTATGTCCGGGAATAACGTTTGACCATTAAAATTATTTATTGTAGATTATGATCTTATTGACGTTAGGTCGAAAACGAAGCGAGAACCCCTACCGAGGCCGAGTCCCTGGGCCCAGTTGGCCCTGGCTTAAGAAGTCCCTGAACACAATTAAATATGCTTAAGGTAAACACTACAGCAATGAAACTGTCTTTAAAGCAACACAGGGATGAGAAGTCACCCCCCTCACCCTAAGAAAATCCAATTCACGATTTGTAAACAATAAAAGATACCCACGGCTAATATAACATAGCAATAAATTATTAGCACTTTATTGTCTGATCTCAAAACTAAAGCCAAACAATATCTACTTTATAAATGATGGCACCCATTCAGAGTCATAAAATATATCTTAGGTACACAATCTTTCTAGGGAAAAAAAAATGCCATCGGCTACCGTTGGCTTTTTTTGCGGAGATAATCTACAAAACCACGCTTGTAATATGTAAATCACGATTTTTACAATTCATTCTATTTACTTCAGAACCGCTTTTACTTTTCTTAGCAAGTTCACGAAAAGCAATGGTCAAATAACTAGAGGGGAGTTCCTGAACAAAAAAATAATATTAACGACTCGCGAAAAAAGCAACACGCGTCGAGACGGGTAGGATAGCACGTGTGACCTCTAGGTTCAGCCACCCTTTTCTCATCCATGTATCATTTTTCTTTCTGATCTTCCGTAATAGATGGTGTCTGCGCAGTAAAGAAAGGTAATTTCTCGCTTTAATACAGGGGAAAGGTGAGTCATTCTGCGATTTCGGCGGAATTTAAATTTATCAGACGGAGAGGCGCAAGGGATCGCAGTTGTGTGTGTTGGAAGGGGTTGGTTACTTGTTATTTTCTTAACTTTGACTGTGATTTTGGATGTGAAGGTGAGAGTGAAAGGGCGAATGGGGTTGGTTATTTTTGATGTATAGTTTTTTGTTCGGAAATATTCATAAGCCTTCGTACCTTTTTGATTGCAAACATATTTCTTATATATTATTGGGTTGATGCATAATTATCCGGCGTTTATATCAGCGCGTTTTTCATCAGTGAAAAGTAGCGTTTTGTTTATTATTTTTGTATAAAATTAATCTTTTCTATTGTTTTAGAAAAATGCGTTTCGAAAACCATAGTCATATTCTCCATATTATGCTCTACCTCTTCGAGAAAGGATGGAAAGCAGCACAGTCATTTCGCGATCTCGACGAACTTTTTGGCAAAGGAACAGTCAGCGAAAGTCAGTGTAGGGAGGGGTTTGCCCGTTTCAAATCAGGTGATATCAGCTTGGTGGATAAGCCAGGAAGAGGTCGGACATCGGATTTCGACGATCAGGCTCGGGATTGACGATCTGATGACTTGGTGGCCTATATCAAAGCGCGGATCGCCTCTAAGAATCGTGTATTCTTCGCTTGTGGAATTGACCGTCTGCCAAGCAAATGGGAAGCATTAATTGAAGTAGACGGTGACTACGCTCCCGAATAATCGTTTAAACATGTTTTTGTCAAATATTTTTACTGATTTTGTTGAATAAAACTTGTTGAAAAAACGCCGGATAACTATGCATCAACCCAATACTACTTCTTGTTTTTGATCGGATGAGAAAATGAACGGTTAAATCTCCTCTACATCAACTCAGTTTGTATTTTGTTATGTAGATAGCATAAGCCCCTTTATATTTTTGATTAACAAAAGTGGTAGAGTCCCCAGTTCCCTGCCTTGATCTGTTGGAGTTGCGTTTACTTACTGGACTTGACTACTAGCAAAGGCATTTACATCGCATTGGAGTAAAGGTTTCTGCTTGGTGCCCTCTGTGCAATCTAGCTGAAATGGATGGTGACCACCTCAAACACTCATTGCCCTATTGTTTTAAAGTTTTTTATAGACAACTCTATGGAGGCACATTTTAATTCTTTTTATGCTTCGTCGCCATTTTATTGGGCTGCTTGTCAACTAATGGCAGAGATGCCGAAGACGGAAGTAGGAAAAAAATACTTTAATTTTAAGCTATGTATCATAAAATCATAATAATCAATAGTAGAAAATACTCGCGAAGCAGAAACATCAATAATTCTAAAAGGGATGTAACAGCAACTGACATAACTGACCAACAACTACTTTTAACCGGCCCATTATAATATAACAGTACTACCTAACTTCTTAACCGCCACGGAGCAATCAATGTTTGAGAATTTTACCACGATCAACTGAGGGGGGGGGGGGTTGATTCTTTATTATTTTAGATTGTTTCGACATAATAATTTTAATTTAACTTCCTTAAATATGCCTTCACAATAAATACAATTTCACCAAAAAATGAATATAAAGTGATTTGACATGAAATACAAAGTAATTTCCGTGGAAAGTCGCACAAGCCCGAGAGAAATATACCCTAGTACAGTGCTTCTCAAACTTTCTATGTTTGCGACCCAATTTTCAGTCATAATTTTCATCGTGCCCCCCCCCCTCTTACAATAACAAGGAATTGAATGCAATAATAATGTGCTTTGACGCTAAAGCTACACAATACGACTTAATAATAAACCGTACAAGTTTTCAAGATAAGTATTAAAATTTGTAAGAGTTGTTTTTAATTTAGCATTAATAAATTAATTATCAAATACTTTGTACTGATACATTTATTAGTTTGTTATATCGGTGTGAATGTGTATTTTATTTTTTATTATGTCAGCATGTATTTTTTGTTTTGCTTCCTTTCAGTAAATTGATAAATATTTTAATTATTTGTTTCAACTTTTCGATATGCTCACGCCCCTCCACGTAGGGTTATCACGCCCCCTCCCCTTAGGGCGCGCGCCCCACAGTTTGAGAAACGCTGTCATAGTAAATAAAATAGAAATAATTTAATTATCCTTGGGCAGTCCGGGATCATTTGATCCACGGATTGGTACCGGTCTAGGATCACTCCTTTATAAGGTTGTGGGAAGAGCCACGAATATTCATTTTCAGATGTTATGGGTAGTTATTTTCCCACTTATTTTTTGTGTTGTTAGCAGTTCGACGAGCACGACAATTGATTTCAGGATTTTCACGCCGTAAACGAAAAGATGACTTGTAAGTCTTCTGAGCAACAAGAAAACTATTCTAGATGACATACGATTGACTAAAGTGGGTGACCAATTGCCAAATTTGCAAGAAATCGTGGTCGTTGCCGTTTGTATTCTACCAAAGCACATAAGAAGAGAAAAATATATGTTTTTACTTCCAGGAATGCACTATTAAGTGTATATTCCTGTTTTCTGAAATTTCATTACAAGTAATGTGATAACATTTTCAAATTTTTTACTACGAAATATATCTAATTTATAATTTTTTTGTAGATTTTAGTATTTGCAAAGAAGATTTTACAAATATTATGTCATGCAATATAAAAAGAAACGAAAAACATAACATGTCCCATCTCTGGATAGCTCCCCGTGGGTAGTTGAAAACGTTATCCCACCCCAAAATAGTCTTAAAAATCAAAATAATTTGGGCAATAAGCTAAATAAATTTCTTTTTACAACTCAATCTCAATCCCAAAAATATTTTTACATAGCATTACTAGGGAAAAAAAATAGTCCTATAAAGGTTTAAACCGGGTTTTAATGACACATTTTTTGCTCTTCTCTCACAGAAACACAGCAAAAGACAATAGATATAATGGATTAAAATCAGAATCTACTAAAAAATTACATATTCGGTCCACATCTAATTTTGAAAAACAATAATCAAGTAATAAATTCATGAGAGCATTAATATTATACTTATAAAACATCGTGAATTCTGATACCATTTTGGATACTCTCGCGGCCAAAAGAATTCAAGAATGTATATGCTGATTACATTTATTTATTAATTGAATATGCTTCAAAGATGGCACATTACTCGAAAAAATAAGGCATCCAGAATACAAATAACAATAAGAACAACAAAACAGCAACAAGAAAACACCAGAGCGAAGTCTAGGGCGACAAGAACTCTCAGTTTAGTAAAACAAAAAAACTCAAAGTATTTTTTAAAATAACATAACTTTAATCTGTGCACGGTAAAATCTTGTGGCTGATACAATATTGCTCCAGGAAGAATGATAGAAATATGAAATTTGTAAATAGGGGAGACGATAGATAGCAAAGGATTAGCTATAAACGCAATCGAACTACGCAGGAAGGAGACATGACATCTCAAACTTTGCTAAAAAGGAGAGTAACACAGAGGGTTCTTTTGTTCTTTTCTTTCAGAAATCTCATTTGAGTGTTGCTTGATTGTGAGAAGATTGTGCATAAGGAGGGAAAACGGCTACCAGCAAATGTGAATAGTCGGAATGTGATAGCAGTAGGATCGTGGCTTATCGAGAGTATAGGTTTTCTCTCCGCGATATTGATCTTCATATTGGTCGGAATCCAAGGACTACTATGAAACAGAATTAGTTGAGAAAGTCATGCGCAACCCATGCAGTATCTTAACAGGCCTTCCACCTCTGACGCCAGAGAGGAAATACATGTTATCACGTCGGCCTTATAGGATCGTACAACCACATCGACCTTAAGTGAAGAATAAAGTTTGAAGCACGAAAAGCATTTGCATGGACAATGTGACCCGGCTTGACTATCTCCCCGCCAACCATTATTGCTACTTTCCTTGATATTGCAGAATAGGGTTACGCGGTGACAGTGGTGGTAAAACTGGACATGGGAGTGGCTCCATGTCGCCTTTCCAGACGAGTCCTGGCTCGCGGTGTGCAGTATCAGTGTTTGGAAGCATCAAGGAGAACGCATGTGGGTAGCTTGCATTCGATATTGTCATAAGGCCCTGCATCTGGGGTGATGGTATGAGCAGCTATTGGGAACACGATACGAATGCTTCATGTCTATGCAACATGAGCCAATCTACATAATGGATGGCGTAATTAATGAGCATGAACCAATCTACACGGCAGGACTTCAGTGGCTTCAGGATTTGAACACGCGATTCGATAGAAAGGCCACTCACAATTTCACGACTTTGACCCTTCGCCAGTGGCCGCGGAAGCCAAGTGGTCAAGGCATCGGATCATGGCTAGCGTGTCACGTCCTATGCCCAGTACCACTGAAGACCCTCCGTATAGGTGAGCGATGCACGTTAAATGTGTCGAGAGCTCAAACGTCCTCCCGTTGGTGTGGTAGTTAGGAGAGGGGGTTCCAGCTCAGGTGTCGTCCACGTCACTTGACCATGGTTCAAAATTAAAAGGTCCGTCGCCAAAAGCCCTCGTGTAGCTGAACAGTGCGACGTTAATATTCACTCACTCACTCACTCACTTGACCCTTCGCCAAACGCAGCAAAAAAAAAAAAAAAAAAAAGAACAGAAAGAGAGAGTAGTTTTGTTTATTTTTTAATTCTTTTGGGCTGGTTATTTGTTTCTTTTAATGAATTTATAATATTTTTTTCACATTTTTTACAGATCACGTGATTAGCTGCTGTAGGAAGAAATAAAATTAGAGTTTACTATTATTTCATACTTGGCATATATAAATACAAATATATATATAGTCGTTTAAAATATTATATGTATTTTAGAACGTATATTGAGCAAGTAGCCGATTAATTATTAAAAAACTCGAGATATTATTGATTTTTCTAAAGCGGTTTAAATAATGTATACAATTAACTGAAACTTAGATACGCTAGGAAATGTAAAATTACTTGATTATCCTGATTAAATATAAGATTTCAATTTTTGAGGCTGGAATAAATAAGAGTAACTCGACTCAAATGTGCAAAACTACTGATTGCAGATTCTCTTAAAAAGAACTGTTCGTTTTAGGTGTTCCACATGCTAAATGATTCCAATTTTCATATTTGATAGTTCTGTTAGTAGTTGAAATGAAATCAAATTTTTTGAAATAAGAATTCGTTAATAAAATTTAACCAGTTTAACCTTAAACTCTTGTTAATGCCTCAAATTGATATTTTTCAAAATAAAAAGTAATGCATAGCAATTTTTTCGCTGCAGATATATATTTTAAGACTTATCTATCGACATTTGGAAAGAACTGATTTTTCAGTTTTGCAATTCATCAAAGATAAATTGTTTAAGAAAATAACATTTAATGCAATAAAACGTTTTGACATCGAGATTTAATTTAACTTTGTTTACATATATTTTAACAACGTGGGAAACTATTTCTTTTTGTTGTGTAACTGAATACTAATATAATTAGCCTTGTGAAAGAATGTGTAATTATCACCGAACTGAAATGTAAACATCATTTCTATTAATAAACATGTAGAAAATCGGAATAAGAGGCCGATTTAATGCAACTCACAGTTGTTAAAGAAGAAAAAGACCTTGACATTGTTGACCTTTGTCACGCTGAACATTTCATTACAAGCTTTCATTCATTGTTGTTACCCATCTTAATTGCTTCTGAGCTACGATGGAAGACACTTTCTAGATGTTGAGTCTTTATAACGGGATTGGCAATGCAGTGTTAGGCTTCATCATGAATCAATTTTGCTCATTAATGGAATTCCCTTTCTTTAAGACGGACAATAGGGCATGCGCAGATAGTTCGGTCTGTCCAAGGGCCGTCACGCAGCTTTAACCATCTTAATAAGGTCTAGAAGCGCCATTTTCTTATCTTGATCAAAGACCTCAAAAGAGAATAGAATTTGTGTGTGAGTTGTCTTCAAGCCTTCCACAGACGGGAATACAAATTACCGAAGTTCAAACCATCTGTATTCCAGTGGCGTCAGTAATTTTCCCTTCTTTTTTTCATTATTTATTTTCATTTTATTCGGATTTATTTTTTGTTTACAATACTACGAAGTGAAGATAGAGTGAAAATGTTGACCTTGGGACCATGACAAATACGCCAGGAAGGCTTTACTGTTAGCGGGAGATTGAATATAAAAAAAAAAGAAGAGGTGTGGCGTTTATCGCAGTCTCTTCATCCTTTACTGTTATTTCTTTGTTGGTTCTTTTTCTTTTTCTCGACTTCCCAGAATTTTATTTCATTCTTAAAGCAGCTTAGCTTTGTTTGTCTGGCTCACTCATCATGAGTTACGAAACAGGCTTATTGTTTATGGCTTCCGTTACCTTTCTTAAATAGCAGGCTTGGGATTTTCCTTTCCTTTTGTTGATTTATGAGTCCAAAGCCAAACACTATCTCCAGATTGTATTTGCTTAGCTGTCACACTGTCATCAACGGTTTCTTGGAACAGAAAAAGTTGTTACAATAGTTACTTTTTGAATCCTTGGGTTTTAAAATAGTAAATTATTCATAAAAAAAATATTAAAAGCCTTTTTTTAAAACATTTCTTTGTTAAACCTTATAATATTTAGAGATTTTAAAGGAGATTGCTTGAAAAGAATTTTAAGCTGATCTTCAAGATGAACAAAGCAATGAACGGAAAAAGAAATTGAAAAATACTTTCGATTACATCTAGCATTCGAATAAATCTAAACATTGCCGGTTGGTATGAAAAACAATGTATACAAGTTTTCATTTTAAATCTGGAATTTTCTTATCTATTTGAGGTAATAGTTTTTCTGGTAGTTTTTCTGTCTCATGCGATATTTTGTTTTTTTAAAACAAGAATCACATTATAGTTTCAAATGTGTATAAAGTTCGAATTGGATTTGTGATTTTTGCATTTTCATGAAATTAGTGAAACTGTCTCTTATCAGACGAAATAACTGACCTACAAAAGTTTTCTGTGTTGACAAATGGAATCCAAAAATAGCTGTTGGCATTAATTCTTAATGGGCTCGAATATGAACATGTGTGCAGTCAGAACGTTTGTAATTATTCTTATTTAAGAAAATATTAAAAAAGAAAAATATTCCTGCTTTCTGAGTTTCCTACTTTATTAAACACAGAAGTTGTACGAATAATACTTTATATGGATTTCAGTTTGTCTGACATATAATTAATTGCAGTGACTTACACATACTTATTTTATGGGAGAAGGTGTTATTTAAAAAACACGTAAAAAAAAAGCATCGCGGAGCATGTCTAATAAAATTTAAAAATCTGTTAGCCTGTGGGTAGAGGGTTGTTTGAAAAAATAGAGAAATATTCTTCAAGGGTAAAAAACATTACTATTTAGCATTAAAATATTTATTTAGAATTCCACAGTTTACTGAGCATTAAAGGAAAGAATTTTTTCTCCCTTCACTTACCGTTATTTACTCGAATCTAAGCAGCACTTCTTTTTACAGTGTTAATGCTACTGAAAATCGAGTATGGCTTAGAATAAAAGGAAAACAAGATATCAATCATTGGCATGCCCAAGTAATTTTAGCGCGTTTTTCACATGTTGTATTTTACAATAATGCAACTAATGAACTTTTTACTAACAGAAAGTAGTACTGTACCACTCCTCTAAATGTACTACTATTTATCTGAAAAGAAATAATGACACAAATCTGTATCAACACTATAAAAAAGCAAATACTAGCGAAATTCAGGAAAATTTGTAAGAAAATTCGGGAAAACTATGGGAAAATTTAAATATGATTCGGCTCATCTAGGGCACGAATGCGACCAAATGCCGAAAACCTTAGGTCAATTGGTTGCTTATTGGCTTAGAAAAAGGTACAACAAAATATGGAACGAAGACGAAGACGAAATTTGCGTCCTAATAGCGCTTTTGTCGATTTTTAGCGCTTTTTCCACTACGTGAAAAACGCGCTAAAAACCTTTGGATGGGACAATTAGAGCAAATACAGATTCATGTATATATTTAAAAGTTTATAAAACTGGTAAAATAACTAATTATTTACTTCTTAGTAATTCTCCTTTTAAATTAATTTTAATTTCGTAAAACTGGATATCAATAAAAAACATTTTTCACTACTTTTCATTTTTCTCAAAAATTTGTTGAGAATATGGGGTACGTCTTAGATTTGAATAAATACGGCATTTAATTTCTTCTGCCTTTAAGTTATTTGATTTCTATAAGCAACTACATGTAAAATTATTTCTAATAAATGCTTTAGCAATGTTACATGCAGGATTTTAACATGAAACAAATGTATTCTATATGGTTATAAGGATTCATCACATATGTGTATATTTTATAATTTAAGTATAAAATATACGTTATGAGGAAAAAAAACTATTTAAAGAATATTTTAGAGTTACTATTACCAAAAAGAAAAAAGCATATACATTTCAAATTTTTCTGTTACAAATTAAAGCCTGATTTTTTTGTATTACAGTCAGACCTCCATTTTACCAACTTCCATTTTGCGAATATCTCTATTTTACGAACTTTTTCCTGGGACCAAGGACGCAATATGTTAGGGAGATAAATCTTTATTTAACGAATTTTCCACATAATGAACATTTTTTTTCTCGGAATTTAGTGAATTCGCTAACCAAAGATCCGATTGTAATTGTAACGCTATTTAAAATAGAAATATCTACATAGTTTATGAAATTTAATTTTAAAATAGAATTTAAACGAAAAAATTTTACAATAAATTGGTTATTTATTATTTTTTTTTAACAGATCGATTGTTAAATAAATCGCATTTAAAACAAAAACCTACGCATTGATGTTGCCATAATTTTAAAACGATTTGTAATTTTTCACATACTTTGTTATGTTATTTATTCCACCCAAATCATACAAATGTAAAGTTGGATTTATACCAAATTTAAAAGCATTCAGTCCTATTAACAGAAATCAGATTACCACGCAATCTTGTTGAAAGCATATATTTCTACTGTAGAGTTTTATCCTACACAGCAACTAAAAATGGGTGTGACAACTTAGTTTTTAAAGTAATCTGTTTTATATAATTAAATGTAAAACATTTTTTTATTCCCATCAATATGTCATTTCATTATCTCTAAAAGTAATTATAAAAGTCCATTTCAAAGGAAATACACTGATAAAATCATTGTGTCGCTCATAACAAGTTACACCCTTATTCAGTCAGATAAATTTGAATATATATTTGAGAGGGGGGGGGGAGAATGAACAATACTGTTTCCTTCTTGAGTAGGTAACGATTTTTAATGGCAAATGAAAAATGAAATATACATATAAAGAAGCACAAATATATTAAATAATTTTATTTTTTACTAGTCTGTGTAATCCATTTATACCTTTAGATACAATTGTTTCTTTTTATATATGTTAGCGTTAAAGTGTGAAATCCGTTATTATATAATATAACTAGGTATTCCATGAAATAACTAGATAAATCAGTTAAAGTATATAAAATTATTGAATTCTACGCTTTAACTAGGTATTCTATAGAATAACGATTACATGATCGCTAATGTATGAAATAAGGCACTAGAAAGTTCTTTGAACCGGTTCTAGCCACTTTTAGTCAGTTTTGAACTGCAATTCTAAGTGTCATCACAGCGATCCTTGCTCTAATAAATAATGAAAAGTAAAATAAAGGTATTTCATAAAATTTGAATTAATATTCTCTTACATTTTTGTTTGAAAAAGTTAACACAATTTTTTTTATGAAGAGTTTTTCTTCCCAGCATGTATTTTTTTGATGACATTAAATGTAACTATTTCTCCCTCTTCCTTTCTGTTTATCTAAGGTTAGCAATATAAGCAATAATGAATTACATTTATTATTGCTTTATAAATTAACCATCCTTAATATGGAACAAACGTATTTTTCGAGACATTTTAACTATTTATGATCAATTAATTTATAAAATAACATTAAAACTGTTTATTTTTCACTTTAATCGTCAACCATTAGTTATGGCATAAAGAATAACTAGTTATTTCATCGAATAACTAGGTAAAGTATGAAATTTTTCATCTATTATATACTTTAACTGACTTGTCTAGTTATTTCATAAAATATCTAGTTATTCTATAAAATAACTGAATTATACACTTTAACTAACATATATAAAAATACTTAATTTATTCTAGATAATGTAATTTTTTTTATCATAGATGCGATCTTAAAAATTATTTTACAAAGCATTTAAATTTACAAATATGTTTTTAAGAAACTGTACCTTAAGTATATTTTTATTTTGGGAAGATCAGGTGACTGTGTAAAAATCGAAATATTTGTTGTTCTATGGAAAATAAACATGAATATATTCAATTGCAGCTCTATTATATAAAATCTTTTTTTGTTCTTTAAAATAGTTCATTAGTATAAGAAGTTCAGACGTTTTGATGAATTTCATTAGATATTTTTTAAAATGGAATTCATTTTTGAGTCATCATGGTCGCATCATAACGGCAATCACGTGACAAATTTATCCATACAAATACAACATGAACAGAAACTCGGTGTTTGTAACATAGTTTAAATTCTTTCATTCACAATTTACTGCAAACGATAGCAACCAATTATGACATTAATAAACATTATATCACGTGACTTTTATTAGGTGTTAAAATATCGTTCTACAAATGAGTGGCTATTATAGAACAAGAATAGAAAAATCCAGAAAAATAACGAAAAATTTTCTATGAAATTTGTAACACGAAAATGAATATTTCTTTTAGTCTATAACAAATTCTAACTAACATTTTTTTGTATCAATATATAATCTCATTGCAGAGTTTTGAGTGGGCTAAATTCATGATGGTCACGTGATAAATATAATCACGTGCGCTCCATTGAATTCAAACTGGACATTTTACTTGATGTTCTCTCTACTTGTAAAATTTCAAGTCTGGTTATTGGATAAAAATGTTCAATTATAAAATTCTTCAAAAAAGTTTTTCAAATTTAAGAAAAATACTTTTATTATACGAGTATTTTAATCAAGTGCATTTTATTTACATATGGGCATTATTAATGTTAACAAATATATACTTCTTGAAAAAATCTGCTAAAGCAAAAATTGGCAACAGCAAAACGCATGAACTGATTGGCTGAAAACACTTATCATGTGACTATAACGTCACATGAATTATTAATTGATTAGTAGGAAACACGTGAGACTATGACGTCACATAAATTTAGACATTCATAAAAAAGATTAATATTCTTGAACATTCCATAAAAAAGTAACCTATTTACTTAAAGAGTAACTAAAAGTAACCAAATTTATTACGTAACTAACTTAAAAGTAACAATGTTTTATTCATATACATAGCGAAAAAAAAGGCTTTGAACCTTAGCAAATATAATCTATACAACGAAAGGAAATTTGAAATAAAAAATAGCAAAATGTGATTAAGATTTAGCTGTAGAAGGAAAAGTAAATATTCAAGCAAACCATCGTACTGTCACATAAACAACATGTTTTTATCAAGAAATAAATAAAACGAACAAGCAGAATTATAGGGTTAAAAGACGGTGGCAGGCTTGTCCATTTGTCCTTTGCTTTGTTTCAAGTTGTTTGCGAGACCAAAACACTGTTCAGCCGAGTTTTTAATTGTAGCTAAGCACGTAATCACGACGAACAAATTACAGACATTATCTTTTTCTACTGAGATGTGAAAAAAATTAATTTGCTTACCATTGTCTCGTCAGATATGCCCTTGGGGTAAATATGGTTATCGACTCTGTGATTGAAGATAATTGATTAGAAGGGAAAATCTAAAGCTGATAACGTTATTAGAGGGCTTATTTGCTTAGATTTAATAAGACAACTTACGTAAGAATTACAACTGTAGGAAACAGGATGCTATTTGTATTCAGTGAAAGCTTTCATGTCCAAGAATTTGTAAATAATTTATTACGTGGTAGGCTATTACATATAATAACAAATGAAAATACTCTAGCAAATGATTCTAAGACTACAAATACGTAAATCAAGTAATCTTATCAAATAATACAGAGTGATTTTTTTTATAAAACTGACGTTATTTAGAGCCGGCTGGAGCTTGATCTAACAATCGCAATGGCACTAAACTTGGTATGAAAATTAATGATGACATAAGAAGTAAGATTCCGTAAGAAAAAGCCCTTAAAATCGCCGATAGGAGTATTTGTGGCGTTATTGCAGCTTACCAAACCTAGAACCACCATAAAACACGGGTATAAAAGCAAAATTCAAATTGTATGCTTCAAAATTATGTAATTAAACTTTCCTATAGGCAACCACGCGAGTAATATGGGCTATAAATACAAGTATACAACTCCGAAGGATATTATCAGCTGAAGTG